>JAZGVS010000130.1:0-20679 GCA_037356235.1 Bacterosira constricta
AGGCCTTGTTCATGGCGGGAGCAAATGCGGCGGCAGAGCCAGCAAGAAGGGAGGCGATAAGAAGCTTCATCATTTTATTTTTAGTTGTAGGATTGAAGAGTATAATGGGGTTGTCGGTTGTCGAAGATTTTGATTTATGGGGATGTCGTGTTGTTGTTGGCAGCAAAACGATGGACAAGAAAGGATTCCAAAATCTGATTAGATGTGTGGCGGCGGTGTGAATGTCGTGTGGTGTGGCTCGTGGCGTGTGATCATTGCTGCGTGAGCGAGGGATGTGTTCTCATTTCTACGTGATTCCTTGCGTAGCGCTTGGTATGTACGTGTTCTGTGACTCTGTGACTTGGCACAACTCTCGCATTGGAGCCAGCCATTATCCACGACCACGACCACGACCGCACCGACCATGATAGTAACTTCTTCTTCATGTTCCGATGCCGATGCCGATGACCGCAAGAAGAAGATGGATGTAAATGACGATGCATCTATCATGCTGCGCCTTTCCGTCCGCCAATGGTATTAGCTAGCGTACCATAAATGCACCAATTAGAGCTTGTTTGCCCAGTCATACTATCACTATCAAATAATGATTGAAATGACCGTCGTCAATTCGTCAAAACGTCACTGATGAGTCATAGAACAATGCACTGCTTATCTGACAATGACAATAAAGCGACGGTGCATCAGCACGTGAACGTACCATAATCAATCATCTTACAAAGACATCATAAAATCCAAACCTCACACATACAAATACCAACCAAAATAATCACCATGATGAAATCTCTTACTTTCGCCTTCGCCCTCCTTGTGGCATCATCCTCGGCATTCGCCCCTTCACAACACGCTGTCAGATCATCGGCTGTCTACATGTCTGATCCAGAAATGTCGCAGGCGCTTCCCTTCCTCTCTCGCCCCATGGCTCTTGACGGAAGTCTCGCTGGAGATGTTGGCTTCGATCCACTTGGATTTGCGAAATCAGAGTCAGATCTCATGAACTACCGTGAGGCTGAAGTCAAGCATGCTCGCTTGGCAATGCTCGCTGCTGCTGGCTGGCCATTGAGCGAAGTTTTCGACAAGAAGATTGCCCTTGCTTTAGGAATGGACCCACTGTTGGATGGTAGTGATCGCGTTCCCTCTTTGNTTCGACAAGAAGATTGCCCTTGCTTTAGGAATGGACCCACTGTTGGATGGTAGTGATCGCGTTCCCTCTTTGCTTAATGGAGGACTGGGCAAGATCTCGCCTGCTTATTGGGTAGGATGTGTCGGCGTTGCAGCCATAATTGAGATTCTCGGCACCCTCCGAATGAAGAGTGACAAAGAAGGCCTTGTTCCTGGAGACTTCGGTCTACGTCTTGGCTATCCTTCTAGTGAATCGGGTCAACAACGAATGCAACTTGCTGAGATTAAAAATGGACGCCTGGCCATGATTGCTATTTTTGGTTTCGCCATTCAAGAGTTTGTGACTAAGCAAGGTGTGGTTGATGAAACTCCCCTGTTTTTCTTCCCACTTCTGAAAACGCTGCACGAGTATGCCAATTCAGGTTACATTCAATAAGCATTTGTAGAATAGATAATAAATTTGTAACCAACAACTGTACATGAACAAAACTAGATCAATAACACAAATGGAATGGAATCACTCATGTATAAGATGTGCAATTGTCTTGAATTATTTTACGCTGTACCATACAGTCCACAAATGGAAGCAACTGAGCAGGACAAATACATCAACTGGCACAGGTAATATCGACATTGCAGTTTATGAGCAACCAAAAAGTCTTTGTGAGTCAAAGCCTTGCCCTTGACCATCAGCAACTGAACAAGGTCCAATAGTATGTGTACGAGAAAATCAAATGCTTCAGGAAATTACACAGCATTGTCGATCCATCTGTTCGCTGTCCTGATAAACAAAGTCTTCGATAACTTGGAAGTCAATCGATAGAATTTCATTGAATGAATTACAAATACACTCGATACTGGACAAACATGTGGTGACTGTAAACGACCGAGTTATAGCTAGACCATGTCATTTTCATCAAGACGCATGATCTGTATTGGCATTGTCATCATTTTATTCATCCATCTGCAAGGTGAGTAACCCTGAATGTATTGTTTAGCATTGCCTCAGTCCCAATCTGATCCTGAGATCCACGAAGTGCTTTAAATATATGGGTGTATTGATTACCTAGTACTCAGACTGCGGGTAAATTCTAATCAATGGGGCTATGCTAATTTTCAATCTCATTGATCTCTTTTTGTCAGATATTGCGGTCCCTTTTTTGTGGTCTGTGGCGAGTAGACACTAGGCCGAGTTTTAGATAGACATGAGCGATCTCAACACGGGAGGGAGAAATCCCACTCCATCAGAGGAAGATCACCTACTGCGGGGCTATTCGGGCAAACTGAGTTGCCCTACTGGTCGAAAGCTCGTTTGCTTTGGTGAAATGACAAGAACGGTGCCTGCCTCAAGTCTAGATTCTGTTACTGCTGCACAAAGGCCAGTGTAAATAAGTAGTTATGGTTAATCTAATCAATAGATAGCACTCAAGTCGATGAATTGCACTTATTAGAATCTAAATAATGATACTTTCATAGTATGATGAAACAAATAATATATCAAATAATCAATGACCAACCAAACGCTACATCAGTCACACTCCCTCTTTTTCAGCCACTGTGAAAGTGTGAGTTTGCTCATTACCACCAGCGGGAGTGTGGGATCCTCTTCCACGTCCTCCTTAGACCTTTCGTTCATGCATGTGGACAACATGTGGGCACTCGCATCCTTGCCCAGTGCCTCCACAGCAAAATCATATAGATCTTCGATTACCCCGGGTTGCTTCTTCTCAATTTGCTCATGGGACAATTCTCCACGAGCTTGAGGCTTAGCTTTATCTAAATGCACTTTTCGCACACCATCTGCCCAACGACGCAGGTTGTTTACATTCATTTTGAGTAAAGGCAAAGATGGGTCATTTTCAGCTCTATTACAACTTTCAGCATTCATGAATGCGGCTTTGTCCCTGACGGAAGCTTCTTTCCCAATGCTTTCTTCAGCATACTGATAGAGCGAAGCAAGTAAGCCCGGATGTCCCTCCTCAATTTTGTCTGTATGTGACACACTCCCCTTGTGATGGGCCTGTAGAGGACTCGTATCGGCACCTGAAACATAAGCCTGTTCAAGCCGTGTTTCCCACGTCTTGTCAAGCCTGGTAGCACCTTGGACTTTTTTGTATCCACTTCCATGCGGTAAAGAAAATGAGATAAAAAGGTAAATGATAAAACAAATTCAATTGCAGAGTTGTGCAGAGATTAATAAAGAAAACTCACTAGTCGTAAAAAAGAATTTTCGCACACTGCCCCATAACCAAATCCTTGTCCTTGGGTAGCATTGCCCTTCCCCTCAGTACTCGATTTGATAGGTCAAAAATGGAGAGAATGAGGATTTCATCGGGAGATTTGCGATCATGGACTTCAATCTGTTTTATGTATCATCACATTGTTAAAGATCAATTCGTTCGCAGATAAGATATTATGTACAATTTTGAGAATGTCCAGTCTTGCGAAGATAGGGTTTAGATATACTCACCTCTTTGGTACCATCACGGGCCATTCGTGGGCGAGCTTCGAAATCTAATTTGCTTGCAACGATCTTGATATTTGCAGGGAGGAAAAAGTCAGCCCAGGCATCACGTTTTGACTTTGGTTTCGCATCTTTGGCTGGACTATTTGAATTAACCTCCTCCTCCTTTTCACTGATGTCTTCTTCTGATTGCCCATTGCCAAGTGTGTTTGAATACGGAGTAGAGATCATTGGAAGGAGCTTCTCGATAATGTTGAATGCCTCTTCACGTCGTTCTGCAACACCACGCTGGTCCACAAGCTGAGACAGCCTCTTGTCCTTATCAATGAATCTTCCAATGATCCCGCGCATACGAATCTCCAACTTCTTCTCTAGGCAGAACACCATCAGTGAAGTGCCGCTTGAGTCACTGAAGTAATCCAACAAGGCCTTCTTTACCTTTCGATCAAGCTCAACTTTTTCTGTTGCTTCTTGCTCAGAATAATCCGGGAACATCTTCTCAATGATTGCAAACGCCTCCTTGCGTCGCTCTGGCAAATTCCGTTGATCCACAAGCTTTGACAATGGGATATTTGGAGCTATGGCAACATGGCCATCAATAACTCTTCCCATTATATCGCGCATCTTCGCTGCAATATTATTAGAGTAACAGAAGGTTGCCAGCGTACTACGGCTGGAGTCACTGAAGAAATCTAGCAAAGCTGTCTTCTGTTTTTTACAAGCCTCGGTTTGTTCAACGGCAGAATATGGGATAATTCTCTCAATGATTTCATATGATTCCTTGCGTCTGGCTGCAACATCCCGCATATCAACAAGCTGAGAAAGACGCTGGTCATAGTTAACAACCCTACGCATGGCCGAGCCAATGTATTTTTCGTACTGATAATCTTCAACGAAAGCTGCATATGAGGGTTTCGTAGAGTCGCTGAAGAAATTAAGAAGCGCCGACTGTAACGTTTTATTATCACGCTTCTTTCTTCCAGGTTTCTTTTTTGGTGGGTCTGTGCCTGTCATGGGCTGAGGAGCCGTCTTCAAACCCACCGGTGGACTCAGTGCTGGTATGTCTTTGAGTTGAACAAGTACAATCTCCAATTTGACGGGTGTGTGTGTGTTCACCAGTCCAACCTGAGACTTGACAATCAACATTGCACATTCATGCGCCGACTTTGGCTGTACAAGTCCAATCACCTCAGATTTCAATGCGGCTATGCAGCAACCACTTTGAAATTCTCGTGGGATTTGATTTTGGATAGGAGAGTTTATGGCCACACTTTTCAACTCTGGCAAACCCAGAGCAGCATTATCATTCAATAAAATTCCAAGCTTGGATTTGGATTTTTGTCGTGGCAACATGAGAGTTAGATAATGACATTTGAAATTTGGGGGAGTTGGTGGCAGTGGGTTAGGATTAGTCCCAGAAGATGCACCACCCATCATCATCATTTGTTGCGCGGCAATGATATTAGCATCGTGATTAGGGTGCGGAACCGGTGGAATCGTCCCTTGCACGTGGCTTAAATGGGGAGGACGTTGGCCCCAATGCACTATATGAGGATTCATCATCATTTGGGAATTCATACGTGATGCCTGGGCATGGACGATTTGAGGGCTCCTCATTTGAGGATTTACTGGAACGCCGAAAGGCATTTGTTGTTCATGTTGTAGTAGCACTGCCATAGGGATAGCATCTGTACCAGTAGCCGGCATACGAGAACTTGATTCAACTTCCTTCCTCTTCTTGGTCAGTAATTCCGCCGGGGAGGATACATCTTGCGGTTGCTTTCTCTTCTTAGCCAATGCCACCAAAGGTTCATCTTCTCCCTTGCCTACTTTGTCACTGGCTGAATCACTTGTTTTCTTGCCATCGTCGTCTACATTCTTCGCTGGGGGCGCTTTCGCATGGTGTTTCGTCTCTTCTGGTGGAGTTTTACTTGAACATTTGGATTCATCAGCATCTCTCAACTTGCCATCTTTGCAATCTTTCGGAAGTGTAGTTTTATAGGCCTTCGAGTCTGCTGGAAATCCCTCTTGAGCGAGCTTCCTAAAAACGGAAAGGTGAAAACGATTCTTTACTTGATTCTCAGAGCGTCGGCCATGAAATTTGGTTTGGCTAATGTCCTTCCACTTTGGACCGAGCGAGCCGTAGCCTTCCTTGAGAAGAATATCCTATTGCGTGTCAGTTTTACAATAGTATCCATGATGAAAAGCGGTATAAGAGCGACACTTAGGAATAAATGAATGTGACTCAACATCACCACAGGAAAAAAAGCATGGACTCACATCCTCTCTACTAAACGGCGAAAAATCAAGGATGGGATTCAAGTGATTTATCCACCGATCGCGAACATGCTTCCCGGCCCTACCGGGCAATCTCAGTGCCAAAATACTCCAATTCGTGAATGGTTTCTGGGAAGACGCCTCTACTCCCTCTTTGATGATGGTATCTTCTTCTTCGGTGTAACAGCCGCGCGACGGTTGACGATGGATTGGAGGTGTCTGCATCGGGTGTGCAGGATGCTTTGGTTCGTTCCCCTTCATCTTCTTGCCCGAAGAGGGCGAGGGAATTTGATGCTGCTTCTTCTTAGTATTCGTTGAGAGATTCCCACTTGGATCATTGTCCATTATTTTTTCTTCGGCATTTGATTTCGTTTCAGGTTTGGACCCATTTGTGCTGACCTTCATATCATTCTTCGACTCCTCATCTGCTTTCAACCACCCCTCTTTCTTGTACGCAGGGCTCTCTTTTGGAAAGTCCTCTTCCGCGAGCTTCTTATAAGCGCCAACGTGGAAGCGATTTTTGAGACGACCTTCGGACCTGTGCGTTGATAGATTGAAAATAGAATGACAATGAGACACAAATTATTAACAACATTAAACGATGAGTTACATGGGATCAACGAATTATGGGAGATTCCTAAAACAAAATTGGTTTTACACTTACCGTTTGCCGAAAAAGTACTGTTCGCTGATTTCCTTCCACTTTGGGCCGATTGCATCATAAGCTTGCTTTAGAAGAATATCCTGGTGTGCGTTGCGTTGATAGATTAACAATGTAATGACAATAAGACAACAAATTATTCACAACATAAAACGGTGTTACGATTACGATCAGGGACCAACGAATGAGACATATGCCATCCTAAAACTAAATTCGTTTTACACTCACCTCTTCTCTATCAAAAGGGGACAACTTAAGGTCCGGATTCAACTTATTCACCCACCGTTCTCGAATTTGTTTCCCCGTCCTTCCAGGCAATTTCAGCACCGCCAAACTGCTCCAATTTGTAAATGGCCGTGTGTCGGATTTTTTAACGCTCTCAATGATTATAGCATCCTCTTCTTGAGAGAAGGGAAAGCGTTGTGAATTCGAGCCGTCGGAAGCGGTGGGTGTGGCCGACGCCGACGACATTGTTTTGGTGGCGGTAGATGGTAATTAAATGACGGTCAATGAATGAAAATGATTCAATAAAAATTAGATGTATGAATATCAGACACTACGATAGAAACTAATGTTCGCTGGTGGTAGGGCTCTGTTCGTTATTATTTGTCCAATGGGTGCCGTCGCCCCGTTGCCGTCTTGAATAGGTTTGACGCAAGTGGTTCGTTCCCTGGTTCGTTTCGCACATCACGTCCTCAGTCCTCAACCTTCCTCAACCTCAACAAAAAACAAAAAGTTCGGCAAGAGGAGATAAAAATAAAATAGATGGCGCGTGTAGTATGTCGTTTACACTCGATAGTGTAGATATTCCGCCCTGCCCGCAATATGCCCCCTAATTAGCGATAATGACTCAATAATCAACTAAGAAAAGAACCAAGTCAATCGCCAACTATATTGGCATTCCTATTTGCCGACCCGCTCCCCCCTAAACATGCTCAATAGGTCTAAATCCCATAAACCCCCTCACCAAATCTTCTCGCGCCCAAAACCCAAATCAGATGACTACCCCGCCAGAATAACACCAACAGCACAATAGCAATAGCACCATGCCCCGAGTTCATGGAATCAACTTAGCGCCACGACGCGGTCGAGGTAGAGGTAGAGGTAGAGGTCACTCGCGTCCATCCCCCGCGACCTGCGGCGTCGGTAATAATGTTGCCGCGGTCGCCGTCGGTGGCGGCAGCACCGCCTTTGGAGAGAAGGAGAACGAGTCCCCTCGTAGACCATTGAAGGATATCCATGGAGCCACCCTTCGTATGGCATTGGACGGTAGCGTAGCTGGGGAGGCTAATTCTAAAAAATGTGAGGAACATCTGAAATCTTCGGCGCGTTTCCTTGAGTCATTAGAAACGGAGGTGGGAGGAGCAACTAAAGAACAGACCATGCCTGCAACAACTTCAGCTAAACCAGCGACACCAGCAAATAGTACAAATATCCGACCGCAGACCAGAGAATCCATCACAAAATTAGATTTTGGTTCGCATTCATTTTCAGTCCAAAAGATATCTCGGAAAAAATCGCCGCTCAAATTCAATAATTCGCATAATATCCCATTCCGTTCTGTTGGACTGGCGCCATCTTTGGATCCAGTCGCCAAGGTACTGGCAACTTCTTCACGACCATTGGCAAGTATTGGAGCAAAGGCACTGTCATTTGCAGAAACAAAAACAATACCAGCAGAAGAGACAAATAATAATACACTGCTGGACCAACAACAGCAATCAACGAAAAAACCATGCCTTGCATCAGAAACTGCAGAATTGATGTCAACAGAATCATTTGAACTAAAAAATACCCTCGATAGAAATGACGCAAATCGCCACAGCAAAGATAATTCCAACGCACATTGGCTCTACCACCGCTGCTCCAAGGCTTGCACACAAATGAAAACTCTACTATCTCCCTTGGAACTTGCCATTAAAACATTGCAAGCCATACGATCCATCACAGACGATGATGATTTTGGGGAACATCTTCGACACAAATTATTTGCAGTGCTCAGAGAAGGGAAGAAGAGGGATTTGGATTTCATGTTTGAGGTATCCGAGAAAGCGTTGGAGTTGAGGGAGGATGAGTTTTTGGACGAGATGAGTTTGCAAGAGGCTGCTGTGATTGCTTCCGGTAGGGAGGAGAGTAATCAGGGTGATAATTATGAACAAAATGATGATGACGAGGTGATTGAGGCTCTTAAAATGCTCGCTACAGAGCCCAACAAGTCATCTACCATTGACAATGTCTTGACAAAATCACTGAATCAATTGCCGATTGCTACTTCTAAGATTGTCTACCAGGAGATGCAGCAAACAGCATTGTGTTCTACAACTGATGGTGTGTCTCCCAGGAAAATGCATCGTTCGCGTCGTAAAAAACGTCCTACTCACAATACTGCTGAAGCTGATAACGCAACTCATAAAAGCGCAATGGAATCGTCGCATACCAATGAACCCACTGGAGACAGTAGAAAAGAGTGCAATGAAACGATGAATGCAGATTTTCCTATGATGACTGATGGTGTAGATGATATGCAAGATGATGACAAATGGTCGTTTTTGCCAACTGCCCAGTTGATGTCGATTCAGGAGAGAGATGAGGATGTTGGGCCATCACGTCGACGAATTACTCGGTCAATGGGCCTACTAATCCGAGATGATGATGGAGTCAACAGTTCTATCGTGGAATCTCCGAAGAACATGAAATCCTTGGATATGAGCAATAAGGCTGGCTTAGCTGAAAATGCAGAGGAATCTAATGGAAAACAAGATGATGCCATCCGTCTGGATGAGAATAGTGATGCCATGGAGGACACACATCGTGACTCTTACGAGAAGGCCGAAAATGTAGATGAGTCTAATGGAAAACAAGATGATGCCATCCATCAGGATGAGAGTAGCGATGCCATGGAGGACACACCTCGTGACTCTGACGTGAAGGCCATAGTGGAAGATGCAAGGTTGGGTAATAAAATGCAAGACGAAGCACTCAAAATGGACGATAAGACTGATGTCGCGGAGAATAAGCCTTGCAGTTCTGAAGAGAGAGAAATAGTTGAAAATACAGCGAGGGGCAACGAAAATCAAGGCAAGGAAATGAAATCATACGATAAGACTGATGACATGGAGACTGAAGAGTCAACCGTTGACAACAAGGAGGTTTATACCAATGTAAAAACTAGGAAACGTGGGGAGTGCAAGGATATTGTTCGGATAATGTTCACGGGCATCACTCCCACGCCCAGGCATTATCAGGTAAGTGTCTGTTTATTATTTTATTATTCTTTTGCATGACTGATTCTTGCTTGCCATTGCTCATATTATATTTTCCTGACCTATTAATGGCTTAGATGATTGAGACTATTGGAGCGGAATATGTTGACTCTATTGAGGAGGCACACACAGCTACTCATGTCATAGCCAGCGACGGAAGCACAAAACTAAGGAGAACACCAAAGCTCATGATTGGCATCTGCAAAGTTTCTAAAATGTTGACCCTGGAGTGGCTCGAGCAGTCTGCGTTGGAACAGCGAGTGTTGGACACAGACGATTTCCTTCTCCTCGACGACAGAGAAGCAGAAAAAAGGTACGGCTTTTCAATGAAAGAGGCAATACAAAATGGAAAATTGGTCAGAAAGAAAAGAGGGGGGGTTCTTGGAGGCTGGTTTGTTTACATTTGCTCTGGTGTAGCTGGAAATAAGGCACCGAGCATGAAAGCAATGTCTTTGATCATTGAGGCAGCTGGTGGGAAAGTACTGAGATCTTTGTCGAACTCAAATGTTTCCAATCCCCTTAAAACAATAGTGCTTACTAGCGAGCCTGGAACACAGTCGCAACTGAAAGAACGTGGAGTTGCCAAGAATGAAGGATTGGGAGCCAAAGTATTGCCGGCGTCGTGGCTCTTTCACACCGTCATAACCCAAAATCTTTTTGGTATTGATATTGAAGAAGAAGAGGACACCGGAATGGACTCTGCGAATGATGCGGAGTCGCCTGTTTCTCGCTTGGTGAGATGCAACTCGCACGAATCAATATCTATCACGACATCGTCTCCAGTCAATAGGGGCCATACGAGAGGTATAAAAAATAATGCCGTTGACCGAACAAACAATGCCCAGCGCAACGACGGCACTTCAATTCGAAGTTCATCTACTCCAGGGTCTAGAGATCCGCCTTCCTCCAAGCTCAAAAAAAGGAAACTTAACTTTGAAGGATCTACCCCATCCTCTCAAGAGTGCTCAACTATTACAACGAGAGATCAGTTTCTATCGTTTTATCAAAATATGATCTCTTCCACTTCAGCAGCAAAAGATGTGGCCGCTGCACAGACACATGAATTATGGTATCAATATGAAGCCAGCAAAGCATCTCAAGCCTCTCAGTCTAATACTAGTTCGAAAAAGTCTGCAAAAAGACCCAAGAGAGGTGTTCGTTGCTTACGGGGGCGTAAGCGCTCTATTAGTCCGATGGTATCCTCTACAGCGCCTGCCAGCATGAATGCAACAGCGAGTTCAAAAAAGAGCGAACACCCAAAACAATACGTTTCAGTAACCGCTCGTAAGCTATTACTCGAAGACAATCAGTGCGTGACATGGGAGGCGTACGTTCTTTTTTCCCTCGCATTGCGTGCAGAGAAGCTGGGCTTTCACGAGTCGATAACATCGAACGCAATTGTGCCCGCGAGTTGCTTCTTTCCTTGTCCAGCTACCATCAATGATAACACAAGCGTGAAACAAGGAAACATCCATGCCCAGGGCAAACAGTTGACACTAAACGTAAACGCAAGGCAGTCGATCAACACTGATGAGGCGTTTGAAATATTTGGAACTCTCCAGGATGTCTTCTCTCTCCACCAACAAAACCAATCTTCGGGGATGATTTCAGAACAAGTCATCGCAACGTTGTCACTTCAGGCAATTGAGGCAGTGGCCGCCATGCATGCATGTGGTGTCGTACACAATGACATTGGTTTGGATTCATTTTTAGTTGTGAGAAGAGTCCGA
This sequence comes from Bacterosira constricta, assembly GCA_037356235.1. NCBI lineage: Eukaryota > Bacillariophyta > Thalassiosirophyceae > Thalassiosirales > Thalassiosiraceae > Bacterosira > Bacterosira constricta. The sequence continues at coordinate 11,515 of JAZGVS010000130.1, forward strand.
GCTTCTGGCAAAAAGATGAGACGAAAGAAGACTGAGGATGAGAATGAATGGTGCTTACAGATATATGGATTTGGAAACAAATCGGTTTTGTTGGATTTTGAAGAGCAATATGAAGAAACGCATTATGAACATGATTACCTATGCCTTGCAAATGCCATTCACCTCCTACTTACGGGGGGAGTTGAAATTACTTTGAATACTACTGCAAGTGGTTCAGTTGAGTTTACAACCAAAGCTTTCATCAAGGGCAATTTATTTCTTCGTGGGGCTTTGTCGTGGTGTTCACTAATTGACGCACTCATGTGTGTTGGTGAGTTGGCACCTGCACGTAATGAAATGAGAATTCCTTTCAGATTACAGCACCCTATCAATATCTTGAACCTTGCGACGTCTGGTGATGATGATGATGGAGACAGTCGTACACACCAATTCGGTTGGTCTTGCCGTATACTACAAGAGCTCTCTGGTAGTGATGGCCTTTCTGTTGCTGATTTCATGGAGGGGCTCTGTTCACACAATTCTCGATTCATCTTTCCAGAGACCAATTTAGGGACGTTTGCATGCTCTGCGCATGACGGCCGTGAATCATTCGTATGCTATACATCAAGTAAGCGAACAGTAGAGCATTTGATGCACAAAGAAAGCAAACTTCAAGTTGATACGTTGGCACTGGCTCAACGTGAGATAGCACTCCAAGAAAAAATCACTCGGCTTGAACGTTCTAAAGCAGAACACCACTCTATTTTGAAGAGAGATAGCGAAGTCCGGACGAAAGAAAATCAGCTTCTTCAACGAGAACGAGCTCATGCTTTAGAAGTGCAACGACTTGAGAGGATGAAAGGGGAGCTACTTCTTATGGAAAGCAGATTGCTCAAACCAGTTGCTCAAAATAATGATTCTACATTTCTGCCACAACATCATGAACGTGTTGCTAACGCTGAACAATCTGCCCGTTCGCCGTCAAACAACGAGAAAGAGGCTTGCATTTTAACTGAGCAACAGAGTGGCCACAAAAGGAAGAATATCAACAAATTCAAGCCCCCAACTCCGAGATCATCTCAGGAATGTGCTGGAGAAGGAACTTCACAAGAAGACAAAAGGAGGCGACATATCAGCAAGAGCAGTGTTCGCCAGCTACCAAATGCCAGTCCAACATGCAAGGAGCGACCATCCCAACCGTACAAGAACATTGAAGAGTCATTGGTTTCCCCGAAGACCAGAAATACAAGTAGACAAAAGCGAAAGACTGACACTGAACCACCGTCCCCAGACCACTACAATGATGTGGATGGTACATTTCAGAGCGAAGATATACATGGAGGGAGTCAAGCCAGCCAAGAGAGTTCAAGCAGCGTGAAAAGAAGGAAGAAACGACGGGCACGTAAATCACCAGGAGGTTCGCTACACAACTTGCCAATATTTAAAAACTTGCCAAGGTCTCCCAAAAAGGGTGGAACTAGACTACATGAATCTGCAAAAAAGCCTCCAAAAAAGGTCTTCATAGATCTTGGGAAGGAATAGAGGAAGGAGTTGCAGCGTATCATAGTAGATAGCATATTTACATCATTGTCAATCTGCACACCTTTCTTGGTCTGAGAAGCCATCTTCAGAGACCCCAAGTTGTCTTCGTCAGCTCTTGTTATGAATTATGAAAATTAGTGGTCTACTATCTTGACCTAGAGTAGACTGAAGGACTCATTTCTCAATGTAGCGTGTGCCACTTTCACTGCAGCTAGAGATCGAAGTTGAAAGTCAATATCATTGTGACCAACTCGTCGCAGTTCTATTTGAGTCAGTAAAGAAGTAAATCCACATGTAGAAGGCATCTGAAAACATGCAAATTCAAAAGGACGACTAGAAGTCAAGGGCAATTGTTGCAGAGCGTAAAAGGCATGCTTGGGAGAGAGAATTTTTCCAAAACACACAGTAATTGTGTTTATTCAACAATCAAGCCTTCATTTTGTCTCGAGAGGGACTGTAGAAGAAATTCATATTCATAATAAATTATAGAACAAAGACAAATAACTCTCTATCCTTCGAGATATTATCTTCGGTGACTGAAACTGCATTCGCCTAAAACGCTCCTCTCTGCCATCTCACTCCGAAAAATCTCAATCATACATATCATCATCTCCTCCGCCACCTCCACCCATGTCAGCATCCCCACCACCAAACCCTCCAAATCCCCCATCCATCAACAAATTCGCCGCCAATGCCTCATTCTTATCACATGCCAAATATGCCTGTGCAGCCTCTGTCCTATCAAATCCCATCTCCGTCAAACGATCAACTGCCGCCATTTCCTCCTCCGACAAACGTAAAACCTGCGGTCCTCCCATACCAGCACCCCCACCTGGCCCTCCAGGGCCCCCAGCCATTCCCCCCATTCCCTGTGCCTGCATGGCCATATTCATATGTTGCTGAACCTGTTCCGGAGGCATGGCACTAATCACCTGCGCCAATTGCTGTAGCTGAGTCACATCCATGCCCATCATTTGTGCCATGGCCTGCTGTTCCTGTGGCGGCATGGCCTGGAGCATTTGGGCGAGTTGTGCGGGGTTGGCCAGGGCCTCCATTCCGGGTACGCCAGCAAAGGGATTGGCACCTCCTCCTGGAGCGGCTGGTTGAGCTGGAGCGGCGGGTGCGTCCTCTACGGGCTCGTTCATCATTTCGAGAAAGGCGGCCTGGTTGGCATTGATGGCCTGGAGAAGATCCGGCTGTTGCTGACCAATCTGTGCAAGTACCGCCTGGAGGGTGCTGGGGTTGGATTGGACTAGGCGCCGTAATTCATCAAACTGGACATGATTTCGCAATGCATCCAATGGCGTACCTCCACCTCCCGATGACGATCCTCCCCCCGAAGCTGGTCCACCACCACCAATTTCTGGTGGAATTCCATTCATCAAAAACTCTACCGCAACGTCTGGGTTACCGTTCGAGGCACGAAGACAGGCCATGACAGCCGGTTCTGGGAATCCAAGTGCATTGAGATTAGCGACAACTTCCGCAGGGAATTCATTGGGAGAGCTAACGTCGGAAGCAGCAGTTGCAGCAGCTGGTGTGGTTGCAGCAGTGGCCGTAGATGTGGATGCAGCTGGGGCTGCGGGAGTGGGAGGATTGGCAGTTGTGGCTGCTGGTGTAGTTGGTACAGCAGCTGCAGCTGGAGCAGCCGCTGTTGATGCAGCAGCAGGAGCGGCGGCAGGTTTTGGTGCGGCACCTTTTTTTGCCTTGCATCCAATCAAATATAAGTTCATCAGTATACTTATTAAAATCACAGAAACAAAAGCACTGGTACTAATTGATTGATAAAAATCATGACTCACCTTGGCAATCATGACCACAAGAAAATCATTTGGCTTAATATTGCAGCTATCAATTTTGGCATCATCCTTCAAGACTTTTCCCGAATGAATCAATTTCATGCTGGCTGCAGGAAGTTCTGACTTGGCAGCTTCCTGTGAGTTTTGAAAATAGATATTGGGCAATTGAATTAGTTGGTGAAATTTTGATTCGATGGGGAAATCCATATCCTAAATCACAAAAGGAACAGCAGAAAAAAAAACGAGGCATTGCCGTTTCATTCAACAAAAAATCCTGTTGCTGCCCTCTGCTTCTTCAATCCCATTATTGACTTTTTGATGAACGCAATAAGAAAATCATAAATTCAAGTAGGGAACCTAGAACAGAGCCTTCTTAGAGAATATTCCATGGCATGCCTTCTCCCTCAACATTGGGTCGCGCCGCATGAAAATGAAAGCAAGACCAACTCCGCTAACCCAGCCGGGTGGCTCTCAGCAGCGACTCAACAGCTCCGTCAACCAACCACTACACAATCACCAAAATCCCCCATTTCAAGGATAATACATCCCCAGTTCGTCACCACCCCCCCCGCGCGCCCCACTCCATGATGGATCCGCCTTTTTTCCAAAAAACAACATGGGACTCACAATGGCAGTCTTGACTTCCGCGACAGAATTCGATGACTCCACCTCGATGGTGAATTTGCCACCCTTGAGTGTCTTTACTGTGAGTTGCATGGTTTTATATTACTATTGTGGATTGCTCGCCGCTTTTACTGCTGTTGGGGATGGGGATCTATCAGCGGATTGTCTGTGAAGGAAGAATTGTGAATTGCCAAAGATACAAAAGCAAAAGCCAATGCGCGAGAGCGAGGTCGAGAGGTCCGTTGTCCGTGTCTGTCATCCTCGCTTGAGAAACCAAAAGTATTGTCTCCATGTTTAATTAGTGTTTACTAGTGGAGTCTGTCCGGCGGTATTAACATTTTGTATAGCTAACTAAGTTATTAGATATCTTACTTATTGTTGGTACGTACTTGGACTTAACTATATATTCCTACGTGCGTTAAAGTATAAAATCTACCCAGGTAGATTTCAAACGATCTCGAAATTGTAGTAAATCATGCCAGTGACAGTTTATCCTAAAAAATAGAAAGAAGACGAAGGCAGTGGAAGAACCTGGGGGAAGAATGGAAACCAGCGCAAACCCCGAAGCGAGTCATTCAGGCAGAGGCAGAGCCATTGCAGAGCAATAACATCGTATTGTCCTACCCTGGAACAAACCAAACTAAGCCAAGATCGTCAGTTGGAGACTGTTGGAGACCAACAAACCAAAGAGCATCGACCTGCATTTAATTGAATTAATAAAGGGGGCAAACATAGAAGCAATGGCCACCGGCTAGCTCAGGTCTTGTATGGATGCTCTCAAACTCGCCCCACGCCTACATCCATCGCAATAATTTACAGTTTGCCTACACCTTAATCTCATCAGCAATCGTTGGCTATAATGTCGTCGCCATCAACAGAAAGCCAAAAGAAATCGACGGCTGAAAAGCAGCCTACCCCTACCAGTACCAGCGCAATGAAGGATGGAGACGAACCTACAGCTACCTCTGCAAAGTCAGAAGCATCATACACAACAAATAAAAACGATAAACCTTCAGTCGATAAAACGGATACAACAATAACCACATCCAACGAATCTTCCAAAAATAGTTCCAACAATCCAAAACCCAACAAGATTAAAGTGCACCTCGTAGCCGTGGGAAGCGCACCCATTCTCAAAAAGTCAAAGTTTCTAATGAATGCCGACGATCGATTCGTCGTGGCCATTGCATTTTTGAGAAAGGTGCTCAAACTATCATCCTCAACGGCGGGGGCAGCATCGATAAGCTCTTTGTTTCTGTATGTGAATGCGGCATTTGTTCCTTCGCCGGATGAACGGATGGGGGATTTGTTTGATTGTTTTGGGAGTAGGGGAGAGTTGGTGATTCATTATAGTTTGCAGGAAGCATGGGGATAAAAAACAATGAACAAATGAAGCTTCTTGTCACATGTCTATGGAGATTTGAATTTCGTTAACTCTGTGTAATATGCATCCATTGTGCACAGGCTTGGGTTCAAAGTGCACAGGCTTGGGTTTTAGTTGTTTTTGTCTGACACACTTGATGTAGAGAATCTAGGGGTAGACCTTGCAGTCATTAATGCTCAAACATATTTCTTTATGCCGAATAAACAAAACGATATTGCCCTCGAAAGAATGATTACATCTTTACTTACACCATACATGTTCGATTGTCTTTCTTATTCTCGTTTAGACCTCAACGAAGCATGTGTCACTTCCTTTGATGTTGCTTTAGGCGATGCATAGATCCAGACGAAAGTGATAGGTTTAGGTTAAGGCTTGTTCGTATACACTCAAGGGTTAGTTACACTAGACTCGATCCGATTTGGGCGTCACTCTACAATGTTGTCAAAGCACATGTTTTAATAGCAGCCTCCTAAATTTGATTGAAGGTGGAAGACGTCAAGTTCGTGAAATGACTTTGTTAATGATCCATGACAAGGACGTAGTGAGTTACTTTTCGGTAGCAAAACTTTGTCGATCAAAATCATAGGAAGTATATACATAGAACTAAGACTAATCATACCACGATCTGTATAGCATAGGTGGATAATCTTATGCCGTTGGAAGATATGCAATTTCCGAGGTGGGCTAAACACGTGCGATCTATGTTGAATACCTTCGTGTACTCAAACAGTATACGATCGTCAGACGAGTTCTGCAGATCAAGCCGTCAATGCACGGATTCTCGCGGTGTCTGGGTCTTTCTTTGGTATTATTATGGAACAATGAGTGTGTCTGGTTGAGCAAAATACGCACGAAGATATCAATGTTGGACTATTCGTGGTGTCAGTCGAGACAAAGGGCAATTGCCAAAACCTGCTACGTGATCTGAGTTATTACAATGATGGCTTAAAGCTTTTATGTAGATTGGATCTGGATTGGATGTGATGTGTGAATACCTTGAAGCTTGGTTTGGATCTTACTATTGGATCTTAGCTGCCATGCCACCGTTTAGTATTCGTGTACGTAGACTGAAAATTTCAGTCCAGAACACGGTGTGGTGACAAATTCATTTTTTGTTCTGACTGCTTGATCGGATCTAAGGCTTGATCAATAACCATGGTGTGTGGTCGATTCATCATACCAAACATTGATAAGATGAACCCTGCGGATAAGGTGCTATTTTTTGTCTGCCCTTTCGCGTGCAACTACCTTCACTGTAGGCTTCCAGAGTGGGTAGCAAGTACAATCGAGGAGCATTTGCCATATAGCCATTTGCTGGCATCAATAATTGGATTTTCTTTGTGGATTTTTATTCAACAAATCGGCGTCTTCGAAAAGATAATAGGGGCAATAATCCTTGGTTGCGTCCAAGGGTGCATCCACTACCTCTGCTCGGAGTTTTGGCCAGAGTACCTCCCAAAGATGTTGTCAACCATTCTCGTTGGTGTATTGGCGTTTTGCCTCCTATTTTCGGCCACTTGTGCAGCCTACCAAACACGCCAGTTTGAGATACGTGAAACACGCGAGCGTGAAATAAGAATTCGTGCTGAAACACGCGAGCGTGAAAAAAGAATTCGTGCAGAGAAGTTATTGAAGCAGAAGGAGAGGTCATTGGAGCAGCGCCTGTTTTATGGCAGGTCTGGTCATGACCACTCAAAAAGACAGCATGCATCGCGACGCGATGCAGAGGAGGTAATCGATCGTATGCGACGTGCGGGAAACGATCCTGACAGGACACTCAATCCATATTACAGCACAGTGTATCAATGTTGGTTCAATGGGAATAGAAGCAGGCGTTGGGGTTAAAGGAGTTCTTAATATGACGAAGTATGTAGTAAAAAGCGTTGGTCGGCAATTCCACATGCACCCAATTGCTCTCAAAACACAACCATCACATTTGCCCGGTGAACTGTTCTGAAATTCTTTTTTGGTAGGCAGGTAGATCGACCTTCCTCTCAATTTAAGCATAGCGCTATGATCGAAGGTATTATATTACTTAAGAAACTAGTCGAAAGAAACACCGTGGTTTACTACAATTGCTGATGAGTATCCCACCTCGCCAATATACTGTCTAATCTTTTCGAGCATGCAGCAAAGCATACAACCGCATGTATTAGCAAGGATGATCCGGTGGCAAATGGAACACTTATCATGGCAGGATACAATTCCCATAACCCCCTTCCGGGTAGAATCAATCCTCCACCATCTAAACCAATGATTTTGAGCGCAATCAACAGAAGATGTGATCCTGATCCTACTGCTAAACCACGACGTAGTATTCTACCAAAATCTTTTCTCTTTTTCGTCTTGTGAATTGACGATGCGATATTTGAAGTATTTGGTGAATCCGCTCCTTCTTTCAGGCAGTATGCCATGATTGATCCCAAGAAAGTAAATGCGGATGCGGGTCGAGAAAGCCTTTTACCCAGAATAGTAGGAACAGTGGCTAATGGATATGGCGAAACAATTGGTAAAATAGTAAACCAAAGTAGACCAATACAACCAGTTGCAAACAAAGAACTATTTTTCGTGACTGAAGTTTTGTCTGAGGTGGACTTCGCCAGACCCAGTTTCCAAAATGAGGCGATCAATCCTCGGAATAGTTGAACGGGTGTGGTCGACTGAAGCAAGCCCCCCAGTGCCAATAGACCAGTTGCGCTATGCACTGTGGTGGCTGCAACCTTAAAGGGAAATCCATACAAATCATACCCAAAAGCAAACTGTGGTGCAAATGCAACCGAAGCAGCCAACCAAAAAGACGCCACACAAACAGCTAGGCCAATGCGTCGTGCCGTATCAGAATCCATCATGCCCTTCTTTGCAGCAGATCGCAGGACATCAAAACATGACCACATGACAGGGAGAGGAAATGCGTAGGCTTGTGACATTGTTAGAATATTATGCCGCATGGTGCAATCCATGAATCTTGGATCGGGATGGTAGGAGAGAGCGGTGGTTGCGGTTGCAATCCAGGCCAATATACTTGCGATTGCTGCTATGCGGTATGTGAGCGCGAACATATTATTGTGGTTCGAATAATTGGCGTCATCGTTGATGGTGACAACCTCGTCCGAGGAAGATGGCGCCATCCGCAGAAGTGTCGATGTCGGTATTGGTCTACAATTGTTTCCTTCGAATACTGAAATACTGGAGACTGACTTATCCAATAAAGAAGGCATGATATGACGAACCAGCGGTGACGATGGTGTGATCAAAAGCGAAACATTTGGTTGCATCAATGATGCAAAAGTCACCCACTTCAGAAACACATGACTACGGCGAGGAGCGTCCGTCATACTTGCTTCTTGTATTGTAACGCTTGTGACGATTGACGATGTTTTTCTTGTATGAGACTGGGATGAGATTGATCGGATGGGATTGAATGTTGAATGTTTTATTCGGTGTTACGAACCATATCCATAGCAGTTGTACACCTCCTTTGAAGATAGATCTGGATGATGGAATGATTGTGATTGTGGATTTGAGGATGGGTTGCTTGAGGTTGCTTGCTGTTGCTGATCCAGGCGGCAGAGGTGTCAAGAGGCAGATATTTTCTCATGGGCAGATCAAGATCAAGAGGAGGTGTCAAGTTGTTAAAGAAGTGCCGATACGTTACGAACGTAGGAATTAGTACTTATATCAAGATACCACAAGATACTCGCCGCTTCGCGGGCTACTTACTCGACTCGACTGACTCCAAAAGAACTCAAAGATGTTTGTGTGTGGTGCCAAAAACTGGCATGGTTTAAACCTGAAAGGTGCCAAACCCAGCCCCCCTTTTCTGGAGAAAAGGGGGGC
>JAZGVS010000131.1:0-21171 GCA_037356235.1 Bacterosira constricta
CACGGATTCAATTCTCTCTGCGAGCTCTTTTTTACAATAAATAATTTTGCACCATACTACATACGTACCGTAAGTACTCAATCCAGTGTCTTGCTGGTTTCGTCTTTATTCGCGATCGGGGGTTTCTACGGATTTTGGCGGGCGGAATAGGAGAGCTCCCCCCCATTGCTTATTAGTACCTCTAGGTAGATGTACATAGCGATACATACTTCTAGGTTGGTACCTAGTTGGTACACAAGGTACCTCTCTAGAGGTACCTACTACAAAGGAACTTTATGTATCGTCGTATGTCGTATCGTACCTACCTATGTAGCGTATCATACTACTACAGTACCTACAACATACATAAAGCGGGCGGACGCGCGCAACAACAAAATTTCATTTACGATTACGACAGCCGAGCGATGACCGATGATCGATTAATTTTTTTTCAAGGGGGAATGTATCGGATATCAGTGTGATCATCCAATCACTCCAACTCCAATAACCGTGGCGGCGCAGATCGACTAGACTGGATGGACCAAGCCCGCATGTGAGCATCTCTCCCCTAGCCTCCTTTCTCGACATTAATTCTATGATTAAAATGATAGCCATCAACACAAAAACCATGACAAGCACGTCTTCATTACTACCTCGACCTCGAAGATCATCGTTGACAATCGCATATTTCTTAATTTTACAGCTTTTGTTGATTTCTGTGGCCGCGTCCCGTTCTTTTCTACCCAGACAAAAACCAAAGAAAGCGTCAACCCATCGTCACCGAAATGCAAATTTTGATGGGAATGTCTTTGATCGATCATCGTGGCTCAAATTTCGTGGTGGGTCGGATACGGATACTGCTCATCATGACGAGCCATCAGCAGCTGAAGTTGTTGGAACAGAAAATCCATTGGCACCAGTACCAACAATTGCCGAGTTGGATTCATCTACAAGCGAGATTTCTGATCCCTCAGACAAAGATGGGGACGGCGAAAGAACGATAACAATAAATAATGGTGACGATGAGATGATATATGCAACAGTAGGCATCTTGAATATTCCCAAAACACGTGGACATGGCGGCAGCATTCTTCTTCTCAGCTACAAGTGCAATGATGATCCAACTCTTCAAATAAATGAAAAATGGGGTGTTCATGAGGCAACAACCTCGGTAGAAACTGAATTACGAGATGGATATGATGCAACTAATGGTGTAGCACTGGCTGAGATTAATGGATGCCTATGTCATGGAATCGTACTTAACCTACCCAAACAGATGATTTTGGACTCTGGGGACGACATATTCAGTTCTGACAGTGTTGCCTCCCAACATTTAGATGAAACGTTTTTATGTGTAGCGAAGGGCATTATACGACGTCTGAAGGGAACCCAGCTGACAACAATTCCACTGTCTATTACTTTTGAGGGAGATGGAGATGACCTGATTGATGATTCAGTTAAGGAAAACGCAACGAAATATATGAAAGTATACTTCGAGCGGGCTCTCTATCATATGTGGAATCTACATGTTGGGAAGACGCAAGGAAGAGACCATACAACTGATGAAGTCTCCATCCTTCAGCAGTGCAAAGTGGTTGTTAGCTTTTCTACCAGCTCTGCCTTTGAGACTGCCACAGAAATGGCAAACACGTTGCTTCAACAACACTCTGCTGATGAAACTAGTAAGCACAATATTGTGCCGCGGACACTATTTGGTACTCTCTCCACGCAAGTGTACAGTGAGATTCTCAGCAGCTGGCTGTCTCTCAATGGTCATCAAAATGAGAATTCGGCTTCGTGGGAGAAGTTGTCTGAAGACTCACAATACATGAACAACATTGATGAGGAAATAATTCTAGACACGACAATAAAGACCGACATGGCAACAGACACATTGCCAAAAAGCCAAGTACAACTGGTGTCTGCAGATCTCAGACGCAAAGTAGAATCTCTAATGGCCATGGCATTTGTTGATGTAGAAGACAGTTTGCTGGAAATGGAAAATAAGATGGATGATGTCTTTCTACACAATGGCGGAGATGAAAATATCCAAATAGAAAGCCATCCAATGCCTCAATTTGGTAGTGAAATCAATGCTATTGTGAATGCAATGTCCTCGTCTTTCCTTGCTTTGTTGGACGAAAATGAACCCATAAGCAAAGCAGACAGAGATTGGGTGAAAGGTGAGTAATGTCAATATAATAACCAAACATTCATATCCGCTTGGAGTTAAATCTCAACCAAGAACATCATGTCCTCTGATTTCAGACCAGAGAATCCAAGCACTGGAACAAGTGGTAGGAACAAGCATTCGTCGTCTCTTTCATGACCATCTACAAAGCCTCCGCGATCACTTTGGTCACTGGTATGAATGCATGCTTGAAAGTCCTTTGGCGGGTGATTTTGATACGGAGGGGTACTCCTCTCAGAAAGACATTAAACTACGTAGACAAGAAGCTGCACAGCAGGCAGAAGAAGGATTTAGAAAGGCAGCATTTGCGTCAGTACCTGAGATCTGCCAACATCCCGAAGGGGATCTTTGCGAGGAACTACTAGGGATGTTTAGCTGTATAGAAGCATTACGGGGGTTGCTTGAGGACATGTATGAGGTGACTTCGACACGTGGGTTGGAAGAGGAGGAATGGGAAGATATCATGGGTGAAAGTGCAGAAGAAAACAGCAATGATCTTGATTCGCACTCATCCTCCAATTCTAGGGTGGGGCTTCGCCAATTAATCAAGAATATGAAAGCCAAAATAAAGAAACGTGGCCCTGCAAAGTGGTATGAGCGTTGGGCTGCAAAGATCTTTGTCATCGGTGTGAACTATATTCAGGGATGGATAGTGCTCCAGGCTTTGAGGAGAGAAGCAACGAAACGTGATCTAGCCATGCCCAAATTTCCTTTATTTTAGATACAGATACATCCAGAGAGCGCTAAAAGTTATTTCTTCTAAATTATTCCAGGAATAAATCTGTAAGGGACAATGGTTTTGTACTTGTCCCAATCATCCCCATATTTCTCTTGGCACATGTGGTCATCTCGAATAGACCGATGAATCAGTAAAATTGCAAAGTAAATGGCATAATAATAAGGTACAATGCTCTCAAAGCCACAGAGCATGCACCAGCTTAGCCCCATGACCCAGTCCCCTGTGTAGTTGATTTTGCGAGCCATGCCCCACCAGCCACTCGTCAACAGTTTTGTTCCACGCTTTGTCTGTAAAAAGGTGAGGTGTGACACCTCAGGCGAATTTGGATCCCTTCGGAATGCATCTTTTTGTCCATTTGCACCTCTGAAAATTGAATACCCAATGATGTTGACGCCCATTATCGCAGCCAATGTTGACCATGGCAACATGGGATCGTGGTCAACGAGATATCGCGCTTGTAAAGAGTAGGTGAAAGGCACCCATGCCAAATCTCCAAAGACAAGCATGAATCCAAATCCATCAGTTGTAATGTCCATGGTTGTTAGAATTGCACGTTCCTGGTACAAAGCATCCCACACATACAAACCCTGGAAGATGTTGATTAGAATCATGGATCCAGTAACATATCCTAGCCGCTCATATTGCTTCGACATCATGGCTAAATTGAGAAGCATCCATCCAATTAGACCAGGTCTCAACTCACAGAATTCTTTCCAATCAAAGGAGCCCCATCGAGGATTTAATTCACGACCCAGAAAGTAGTCGTAGAATGGATTGCCACTATTCCCTCCCACAGCCAAAAGCAATCCCTTCCGAAAGCTTTTAATGTATAAGTAAGTGGAGAGTACTATTGTCCATATGATTGTCGCAAATGCCAGCGTAGAATAACGATCATACAACCAAGTCATGGGTGCCCTGCCAAACACCAAGACAGACTTGACGTCGTTTCCCGTTTGAATATCAATCCATTGCGGCCAAGCAACATCCAGCAGCAGCAAAGTCACCCAAAACGCCAAATGGCCATTGATTCGGTAGGATAACCGTTTCCCCGATCCATCTGGTAGGGGTGCCCCTTGAACAAGTGCACAAGGAAGAATTCTTTCAAGAAGCACTTGGAATAAAAACCACAGAAGGATAGCCGATGCGCACGAATAGAGCATGGGGGAGTCGGTACAGGACGGGCAAAGGACATCAGAATTGATGATCTTGCTCAAGATTGACTCCGAACCAGCATTGGTAGAACAAGAGGGAACATCTGAATTGACGAATTTGCTCAAAAATGACACTGAACCACCATCGGGTGTGCAAGTGGAGGCGTCATCTGGGAGGATTTGTTCAAAATCGACACGACCTATGGACGCCCAGTGCGTCAGAAGCAAAGTGACTATGGGAAGAAAGACCATAGTGGCGAAGGCGCCCACTGGTCCGCCAAACTCATAGTCAAACGTTTCTTTTCTCTTGAGTGTCATCGTACATTATATTTTTTGGTTCGTCGTCATTCTTCATACAACGTTATTATTATGGCTAAGCCATTTTGGCCATATTACAACAGATTACAACATTGCTCATTAGCATTAGAATTAGATATCTAGCCCACAGGAACCATCACCGTCGCCGAACCATTCCGCGTCGTGCCATGATGTCGATGCTTCAACTTCTCACCATTGCCATGGCATTTCGTCCCGCATTCGCATTCCATGCTGTGACCGCCCGGCCAGTATCGTTGATGGCGGTCGCAGCGTTCCATCAAAGCACAACAATTCGACTGAACCTGCAGAAATCTTCTCAACCATTTCATGTTCTTAGCCGACGACACACTAGATCAATCTGTCAAAAAATGGCCATGGCAAACGAAGATCAAACGGATTCCTTCACCTACACATGTCTCGAAGGTGATAATGATAACAACAACGACAACGCCTGCCAACGCGACCTCCAGCAAATCCTCCAAACAATAGAAAAGGCAGCCTATGCCGCAGGTAAAATCGCTCTCTCAACAGCAGGAAAAATAGCCGTCAAAACCACCAAAGCCAATACACGAGATTTAGTCACCGAGAGCGATGTGGAATGCCAACGACTTATCAAAGAAATCCTATTGAATGAATTTCCTAATGATGCATTTTTAGGAGAGGAGGGTATTGATTTAAGTGGGGCTGATAATAGTATTGCTAGCTCAGATGCTTTGAAGGAGGCGTTGGGTATTACGGAGAAGAGTGGGAATGAAGATAGGGTTTTGTTTGTTGTGGTGAGTGTCTATTCATAATATATCAACTCTGCCCATGTCATTGAATGAAAATGAAAATTAATTTATTGGTATATTAATGCTCGAAACCAGGATCCTATTGATGGCACCAGAAACTTTCAAGCTGGTGAGACTTGGTATTTGTTCCTGTATCCGATTTCTCCATTTGTACCTCACAATGTTATTGTTGTTTTTTTTGTTTAGGGCTGCCCATATATGCTATGAGTATCGGAGTCGTATCGCTTGCCGGGAGCACACCAGAGGTAGTGGCTGGTGTCATCTACAATCCAACATTGAACGAGATGACTTCTGCAGTCCGAGGAAGAGGATGCTACTTAAACAACAAACGCATCAACCCCAGACCTGCTAACCAACAACAACAACCCCGGCAATCTGTTCTCAGCCAATCGCTCATCAACATTGGGTTTCCAGTATGCAAAGAAAGCACACTCCTCGTATCGTCACGCGCCGTCACTGCATTGGCTACCAAAGTACGTGGTATACGCATGGTTGCCTGTGCATCACAGGCCATGGCATGGGTGGCACAATCTAAATTCAGTTCCTACTTCAGCTGGGATTTAAATGCGTGGGATGTGGCAGCTGGAATGGTGATTGTGGAAGAGAGTGGAGGGTCGGTTAGTAATTTTGATGGTACAAGGGCTGATATATCGAGTAGGGATATGATTATAACGTGTTGTCCTGAGAGTAGTGGTGAAGAAGAACTTCTGAGAGATGAGTTGATACAGGTTCTGAGAGACAACGACTGTGTTCATTACTGATGGAAGTGCACATTTAATACAATCAACTAATTAACGATTTTGAATGAAGATAATGAAAGAAAATGGGAAGAAGAAACAAGCAACAATGGAGATATTTAAACAATTCAATGAAAGTAACCTGGCCATTCTTTGTCTTTGTTATTTTTCTCAATTAATCCACTAACACAATCAAGAATGGATACACGTAAATAACCTGATATGCACTAGTTGGTACGTTCGGAAGATGTACGTCTCAATAATTCTGGAAAGCAAATGCTTGCACAACCTTGACAAGTTGCACTCTGGTCTGTAGACATATTATTGCGACACGCTACCAAGCGGCAGTTGACACATGACGTAGTATTGCAAGTATCACAATGGCACACGTTGATGGAGGTCGCACAGGCTGAACAGTTGATCTTTAAGCAACTTGATCCCTGACAATAATTCATTATCTGAACTCCCATCTGGTCGGCGTTCTCGCCGCACTGGTCACACAAGAGAAGCTCGCAGCTATCACATGGTGCGTAGCAATCAGAGCATATAGCCCTATTGCAAGTAGCGCATTCTTTCGGCTTTTCGTGCTCACCACAAAAAGATTCATCGCAAAGTTGACATTTTTGAAACTGGATGCATTTCCCGCAATACCAATTCTCACAGTGGTCGCAATATTGATTAGAAACGCATTCCATGCAGTGTTTTCTTTTGCACCAAGCACAATTGAAGACATGTTCATAAGCATTATCGCAACCAATTTTCAGGCATGTTAGCAAGTATAATCTTGTGTGGAATAAGCTCGCCCTTCATTCCACGGCCATCACCAGTCGCCGTCCTCAGCTCCCCGACAATTATTATTCTCTGTACATGTTATGCAATCAAACTGACGCCTCCCCAAATATTCTTTGGACCTTTGAAGAAACCGGTAAAGTAATGTAAACCAATGTTGGGTACAAACATTGGCAAACCAATTGTAAGGGAGTTGAAGATGCTTAAGCATGCTTCCTCCAGTGATGAGTGTATCAAGAATAGGAACGACCTCTATATCCTAAATTAATGCATCAGGGAAAGAACCAACTGGGTTTTGGTGCCACATTGCCAAACTTAGATCAATTTGTTCCACGACAGTTGAGCAACGGAGCGGCTCAAGTCCCAAGTCCACGGCCATGATATTCACTAGACCTGTTAGCTTCAATTTCTTCAATTGGTTCTTCGTGTTCACACAAGCTAATCCAAGCTTTGGTAGAAGGTTAGAGCTGTTACAGGATAATTTCAAACTAATTTCATCTTGTTGTTGTTGTTGTTGTTCTCTCATCACTTTTAAGGTTATCTGGGGTTAATATGATAAATAGTGTGACGTTGTCAATCTTATGGTATCTTGTTACAAGCTTCGTAGGTACATCGTTCATCATAAGCCGGTCACCACCACCAATTGAACTACAGCAAAAAAAGTGGCAAGAAAATTGTTAGTTGAGAAAATGTGGAAAAGGACAAAGAATCACGATTCCCAAGCTGGGCATGGTTCCTTGTTGCAGTCTTCCGAGTCGAGATTGTGAATGAACAGCTTGTGGTGTTTTCTAATGCCGCATACTCTTGTGGCCCCACTTGCAGCCTTGCTGCGCAAAAAAAATATGGCAATTGAACAGAGTCTAGATGGACCTCTGGCCTTGTGCCTCGATAACTTTAGAACCATAACCATTCCTATTTATTATGCTTTTCAAGACTCTCTATCATTGTGCTTTGAACAAAGACAGGTCTCTTTCCATCTCCTCGAAGGCTGATTGCGATGCTACAATTGCAACTGATGGTGTTTTCCATGATTTCAAACGCTTCGCGTAATCGACAAAATCATCTAACGAGGATTCCAGCACTTCTTTCCTCCAGCGCTGTCTACATAGGGCGCTTTCCCCACGCAAATAGCGGATAAGAGCAACCCAACCAGCATCTTTTGCCGAAAGTGCCGAACCATCGAGTCCGCCAACTGTTCCAATGATTGCCGTGGTGATGGCTGCGTTATCATTGTCAGTCAATGAAGATGAAGAAGCATCTAATACGGCATCAGCCGCTGCATGAAATGCATCCAAAGTATCTTCTGGCGTATTGGGGTCACGATAAGTATAAAGAGTAGCAAGGCCGTCAGTGCTAGAAAACTGTGAGTATGCACCATAAGCACCATTCTTTGCACGAATGACATCCCACATGTAGCCTTTGAGATCAACGAGGAATAGGTGTGACAATTAATACTCGTGATAAATGGAGACGAATGCAATGAAAGAAACACGAAGCCAACACATACCTGTTGTCAAATAGTGTGATACAACGGATGTACTACCTTTCACTGTGTCTTCCACATCGTATAGTCGGCCGCCTTCTCCCACATAAGCAACTTGCGTTGATACAACAATGCCCTCATCCCGCACTGGATTTGATTTCAGCATATCCTCCCTAGCAGATGCAATCCATGGATGATCTACAGAGTAAAAGTCGGGAGTGGGAGGGGCAGGGTTCCCGAGGTCCACAGGCAAGCCATTCACCAGGAATTCCTCAGCCTTGTCCATGATGGCATCTAAAACTGATCTATCACCAGTTAGGTTTAGAAGCATGCCACTGCGGCTGCCGTTCAGAATGGCATCTCTGATTGTTTTCAGCCTAAGGACCAATAGTGAGAAGTCAGAATCCACAGCTTCCAGAACTGTGGCATAGCTTTCCAAACTAGAGACTCCATACATTTTTTCATCAATGAAAGCTATAGTAGAATAATCAGCATGAGAAGTTGATGCATAATGTGAACATGCAGAGATGTATTTTCAAATGCACTCACATCGAACTGAATAGCGACCGCGTATTCTTCTGTTTACATAACTGTGGCCACGACTGGCAACATTACTCTTCTTCGAGCTAAGATTGGATTTGAGAGCATTTTGAAGTATGCTTTGCGAACCATCCAGGTCGATAGACGTCAGCACCTTTCCGATCACATCGAAGAGATCAGATATCATTTCCGTGGTGCATTTTCCCCTTATGAAGAGCATTGTCAACATGTTCACGCCGGGAAGAACCTTTGAGTCATCCTCCCAGCCTGTTGGTTGGACAGACATCGTTTCCAACGTGGCATAGACTCCCCCGGTCACTGTGCCTATGTGGTTTCTATGCCAAAATGATGCAAATGAAAAATGTTGTCAAAGAATTGATGAGTATTAGAGGAAGAACCTTTAGTCATCCAAATGCATGCACATACCTAAATTCTGCATCTGACATATCACCAGTCCCAGCCTCATTCAACAAAGAAACCAGTGATGGTAATAAAATAGCATCTTCATAGGGTATCATTGAGATGTCCAACCCAAAATCAACATAGGCAATACCAGAAGAAGCAACCTCGTGAGTAATCACTTTAATACCACTCTTAAATGCATTTTCTTCGACATGTATTGGATACTCTGTTGGCGTAGAATCAATATCAGAAATCGATAGTGCAGGGTTAGTAGCAATCACCTCAGGTGTTTCTTCTGTATCCTGTAGCTTCTTTAGATTGGCACCTTCATCAATCACACTTTGGTACTCGGCATCGCTCATTTTAGATTGCGCACGAGATATTTGTATCTTTGCATCCTGCAATATTACGATAACATCAAATCAGCACAAAACACTCTGTAAAAAATGACGAGACATTTGTAGTGTGCTATCCATCTCCTTTCTTACCTGTAGTTGCTCCGCTTCCAAACCAGTGCTAGGGAACAACTCCAACACAACACGGTGGCTATTCCCCAACAGTGAATCATGAATCATCTGCTGGAAGACATTGGATCTCGTCTTAGCAATCTCATCCTTCAACAATTTCAACGCATCTTCATAAACCAATGCATCCTTGGGGCTTAGGTCGTAATTCCACTTGGCCAGTGCACCAAGGAATATTTCCATCCCTTGCAAGCCCCCACCGCCTTCGCGCAAGCGAAACTCGATAGTATTCATGCTGCTTTCAATTTCATCTTCAAAAAATCCTGTTTTGTCCAATGTATGGAGTGTCTCCATGATTAAATCTTCCAAGGCATTTACATCTTCTCGACTCTGCACCCCTTTCATCCCAATGGCAAATGTTGACTGCAACAATTCGTCCTCCAATCCTCCTCCAATCGTCTCTTCTCCGAGGTTACTATCCTCCAATGCTTTTCGCAATGGTGAGGATGGTTGTCCCAAAAGAAGCGTATCCAATACAATCCAGGCCAACTCCATCATGGGTGTTAATGGATCAGTATTCAACAACCACGTCACACAGAGCATGTGTCCCTGCCCCTCGTTCTCGCCATCTTCTCCACTAGCAGCCGCAGCCGCAAACGGCTTCCTCTCACGCACCGGTTCGTGAAACTTTCTCGGTTGGTAATTAATGAGAGAGTCCTTTCGACTATCGGGATTATACCCCATGGGACTCATGTACCGATCCGCCACCGACAGTGCATGGTACACATCACTCTCATCTCCCGCAATAAACAATCGTGCATTCGTAGGGTGATAATACTTTTTGTAAAAGTTGACAAACTCCTCCCGTGTCAATGTGGGTATGATCGCTGGATCACCGCCCGAATCAAAGTGGTAGGGATTGTCTGGAAATAGTAATTCTTGGGTCACTCGATCGATTAGGCCCTCAGGATCAGAGTATGCTCCCTTCATTTCAGAGAAGACTACTCCTTTGTATTCAAAATCGGCACGGGCTGGATTGCCGGCAAGATCGCGGTGCTGTTGCTGTTTCCCGTCATTATTATCTGCATCTCCAGCAGATAGATCCCGCTCCCGCCCATCGTCATCCCGCTCATCGCCATCCACTACGTCATATCGCCAGCCTTCTTGACGCAATACCCACCATCCCTCGTCCTCGACGGCACGTGGATGAAAAACGGCGTCGAGGTAGACATCCATGAGATTGCGAAAGTCGGCTCGATTGCGGCTTGCCACCTTTTTTGTTATTGGATTGTTTTTCGTGCATTGTTGACATAAAGTATGATATGTGTGGTGTGTCATGTTTCATTGAAAGGATACAGAGCAAATAATGAAAATAATGTAAAATGCAATCATGACATGGAGAGAATAGTTAGAAATCAGTCCAAAGTGAACGTGAAAAGACAATAGGCAAAAATTGCATACTATTCAGAATATATGAACTCACAGGATAAACAGTACGATCTGGATAGGTCATAGCATTCAGAAATGTCTGGAGTGATCCCTTGAGTAGATGGGCAAAAGGGTCACGGGATGGATATTTTCTTGATCCACATAGAACCGAATCTGCACATATAATTGAAAAGATGATGAGCATGAGATATGTTCATATCTATTTATCATATCAAAAAGAATAATGCACTGAACAACATCACTCCCTCTGCCCCTTTAAAAAATGAATAAGAATGATATAAACTCACGCTCCAAAATATGCGGCACACCCGTGCTACTCTCCGGCTTGGTACGAAAAGCCACACCAAAAACCTTATCCGGCTTGGGATCATACCCACCACCACCTCCCCCTTTATGATTGGGTCCACTCCTCGTGGCATCCGGAACAAACGCCAAAAACTCCGCCCCCGTAACCCGATGCCGATACAATGTCAATCGTGCATCATACTCATCCAACCATGACGAGTGCAGTGTATCATACGATGCGTGACCCACGCCCACTGCTCCGGGGGGAGGGTGACTGCTCCGTAAATTCGGAGTGTCGTTACTGTATCGTACAAAGGCGAAGGCGGCTGCTGCGGCGAGGGAGATTAGTAGGATGGAGAGGCAGCGGAGTCGTTCTTTGGGACGCCATGCTAAGAGGGTGGTGTGGCCGGAGAGATGTTGCGAGAGGGAGGGCGTGTATTGATCTGTTAGTTCGTAATTTTCATCATCTGAGTCAACTTCGTCGTAGTCGCTATCGCTGTTTACTTCTTCTTCATTGTGGCCCATTTCTAGCGCTTGGATTTTACGAGTCTTCTTCTTCTTGTAGGACGAAGAAGAGAGAGATAAAGTCTCGGTGTTCGCGTCGTCGTCGTCGTCGTCGTCATTGCGTGCGACGAGTGGTGATATACGAGGCATGGCACCGGGAACGTGGTGCCAGCCCTCCTCGGTGTCTCCGCCTCCAGGTGCTGTTGCTGTTGCTGCTGTTCCTGCTGTTCCTTGGCCCTCGGGGGGCGGGTTAGTGTCGAGACCGCCGTAGTCGGATGAGGAGCTCGAGCTCATGGTGATCATGGTGCACTATCTAGATGTGAAGAAGGTTCTGGTGTAAATATTTCACCGGATAAGGATGTATGTATTCCTATGTAGAAATATATTTTGCTACTTGATCGCCATCTTCCGCCCGCGGACTCGAATTCGCCCGTCTTGTCCTTTTCANGCTACTTGATCGCCATCTTCCGCCCGCGGACTCGAATTCGCCCGTCTTGTCCTTTTCACATCTTCATTATTTTTTTACCCGTAGACATCGTATTCGCCTTGCTGGAAGATGAGCAAAATCAAAGGTAGCAGGAGGGAAGGAGATGATAGTATAATATGATAGTATAATTAAAAGGAATAAATGCACTAGTAAAAGTGAATATTCTTTAGTTTATTAATACTAGAATGTAATGCAATTCTATTTTAGTGCTATGTTATTCTTCACCTTCAGAATTTGTGTTGTTTCGGGTTAGGGTGGGCCATTCAAATTCGATGAATCCACCGCCAAAAAATCTGCTACAGACCATTGCCGATTTATTGAAATTGATTGTTGTGTTTTTTTGGAGTGTAAGAACTGACTGTACCGGAGGTGGTACAGTCAAATATTGTGGCTTGGGCCGCCCAATCCATACCCTCCTTTTTATTGCAATAGAGGGTCACGATGACCCCGCTCCAGATACTTTGCATTTTATCCGTGTTTTACGATCCTGTGGTTAATTGTTTCTTATAATTGCAATCTATTATCTCTCACCCAGCCCCTTCAAAAGTGTTTGCAGCTCCCAAATTGATAAAAACGGGGCTTATGGATCAAAGAAATTACCCCCCCGTCATTCAACGGCGAAAATCGTTAAGGTAAGCCAGTTGATTGTTGTGTGATCTTTGGCGTTGATTGGTGCCCTCAGATCAGTTAGGACAAGCCCCACCCACGCCAGATTGATAGGTAGGGCATTCGACGTTTTTTCATAGCATTTCTGTGGTTGGTTTTTGAAAGAGGAGAGTGTTGGAGACACAAATAAAAGACATACGCGACAGATATTGTTGCATACGAAGCAATGGCGGCAGCGGGCGGCGCAGTGGTTGCTCGATTTTTCATTGGACGGTGAGAGGCGGTGGAGGAAGATGACGTGGTTGCTTGGCAAGCGGCACTAGCCGACGATGAATTATGTTGCGAATGAAGCAGCAATAACAATTCGCCGGTGCAGGTTGCTGGCGTTTTTTGTGGAGATGGTCGGATGACCATTATCTTGGCTATGACAACGACGGTTGTGGCGAATCAGGGCGGCGAAAAGTGGAGTCCATGGTGCCGGTGTTTTTTTGTCTTCTTCGTGTTGGTTGTTGATTGTGTAGGCGGTTGGAGACGCCCGCTGGGCCCGCGGGCTCTCTCTCTTGGATCCTGTGCACTCAGCGACAAATTAGCGGGACTGTACGATCAATGTGGTAATAATCCTCATACGCAAGTAACAATAGACTGTACCAGTTCCGATTCGGTGTAGATTCGACACCAGAAATTGTTCTTGTTTACTTCCACTTCAATTATCACGTAATTTTACGCGTGTTTGCCAGTGTTCGCGTCGCTCTTGTTCTTGAACAATTCTAGGTTTCGTTGTCAAAACTTGTCAAAACTACACCAGAAAAGTACACCGAGTACGAAATTCCTACGTAAATTACACCAGAATATTTTGTATCTAGAAGTAGGTATGTACTTCTATGTTAGGAGATTCTAATAGGTTGGTAGGTAGAAGTATGTAGGTAGATAAAGTACTTGTGGTAGAAATTTGTTAGCGTTTCATACTGTTTCGTATGTCATACTTTCACCATGGGAGACCTCTGGAAAAATAATTTGGTCGATGATTCTTCTTCATTTCCAACGGCATCTGACCTTGAATCAATGCCTGCCGTGGGGGCAATCCCTCTCCCTTTCGATTCAATTTTTATAGCACTATGTATTGCGCTGCATTCGCTGATATGGGCCTCATTTCCATTTTGACCCATATTGCAATCATCTCCGTGTCGCCATATCGTCCATCCGATTTCGTCGATTCGTCTGGTGCATTGATCCTCCTCTCCCTTTTTGTTGTCATCCCATCAATGGCCGATTGGTGCCACTGGGAATTTCTTTGCTCTTCATGGCTGTCGACGTGTTGTGTTCTGGTCTTCGTGAATGTCTTTTCAGAAGAAACAAGATTTGATTCATGGTCGTGGTGTGACCACGTTTCCGTTTGTTTCTGTAAAAAACTGGTGTTTGAGAGTTAAACGACTGGAGCCTTTGCTCTATGGTCTATGACAGCTCTAGTTTAGGGAATGATATGCTGGCAACTGCGGTGACACAGGAGAGTGAAATACTGTTTGATGAATTTCGTGGGGGGGAGGGTGATAAGACAAAACAGAGATGAGAGAGGAGAGTGAATTGCACCCGTGAAGTTGGAAAGTGCATTAGGAAATATTTTCTTAGAACACGAAAGGGGATTACGCCTGACGAATCGGCAGACGGAACAGATTGTGGCGATTGGCGAATAAAAGAGAAGATTGTCGGCTTTGCCCCGAGTTTGCTACAACTAGTTCAGGCATTCCACTCATGACCGAGGGGCGGTGACTCTCTCGTATTGTACATAAATAATCAAGGAATTTGCTGTTACTATAGCTGCAGCTACTAGTGTAGCTGTGCTACCTCAGGAGGAGGTACTTGAACAGGTGGAAGCAGAGGAGGTAAAGCATCGGATGCATACTGCGATGTTGCTTCAATTAACATGACTGGGTATCGATCATTTTGTTTCTTCAACTCCTCCAACATATCGCTCTTCTTCATGTCACTTGGAAGAGACTTTTCAAAGGCAGTGATAAGAATAGACCTGATATGATCCTTGGTAAATTTATGTGTTGTTGTCTGGTCTGTAACATACATGCAAATTGCTTCTGGAAAAAGATTTGTATACTGTGCTTCCACTGAACTCTCCTTTAACTGTTCAGAAGCCTTCTTTTTCAGTGTACGATGAATGTAATTCCTGGCCTGATCGACACCTAGTTCAGGCTGTAGCTGCAGTAGGCTGTCCACCATGCTGGCGGTGATGCTGGCGGTGGTATGCGCATTATTGGCACAAACAGCGCGGATGTTTTGTTGGATGAGAAACTGCTGAGTTTCCTCAGAGACAATCGACTTTTTGCCTGTCCGTGCTCCAATTTGGCGGCGCTTTGCTGGATCATCATGTGCGTATTTTCGAAATGTTGAGACGTTGAGTCCACGCTCCCTTGCAAATGCTGCCTTCGATGGTGCTCCCTCTTGGTCCTTAATTCTGTCCCACTCCTCCACTGCCTCCTTCATTTTATCGTCCCTTGAATGATTGGTACGTGATCCTTCCCTGCCCTTCTCTGTACCCGCAAACTTTGCTTTCTTGACATTAGCAATTGAGAGCAATTCGGGAGGATCCTTTCGCTTCGCTTTCGCGTTTCGACGACCCTTCTTCGTTCGCAGTTGACTGTCTGGGGAGCGTACTTCATCGCTGGGATGAAGGTCTTGATCGTCCTCGATTCTCGGGAGTCTTGAGACGACGATGATGTCGTCATCCTCGGTGATTTGCACAATGGTGTTCACCATTGCCATTGCCGTTGCCATTGTGGATTGTGGATTGTGGATTGTGGATAATTGAAGATTCTGGTGGCTACATACTTAGTTTGATGTTTGATGATTATTTTGCCGAGAAGAAAAGAATGTGAGGGAGAAAGAGAGGGGAAGGAGGAAAAAGAGGGGGGAAGAGGGTACCCTATTTGTCCTCATAACGGACCCCTCTCGAACCTACAGGCTACAGGTTATCATCCTTTGTCTTCTCTCCCAGCAAGACGAGTCAGCAGCCGAGCTGGCCCTCGCTCAAGACAGGGATAAATAAGGGGCCCTCAAGCTTTCAAGCCGAGTCCACGCATCTCTTTTGCTTGGTAATTGATAGTCCATGACAATCTGTTTGTGTACAGACCAGAGAGACCAGGGCCAGGGCCAGGGGCGTACGACACAACTCACGTTCTTCCAGATCACACTCGAGTTTTCGCCACCACTCAAGACCCATAAGCAAATTGATGCTACACATAGACCTCAAATCCATGGGCAAATTTTCCATATTTCTCGTCTGTCAAGTCTGAATCAAACCTTCTAGCCTTGTCTAACAAAGCCCTTCGTCACATCCAATCCAAGCATCACTATTGCCATCACTATGGTAATGGTAAGAGTAAGAGTAACGCTGGAATCCACATCACATTCAATGAAGATGAAGTTGGATACAAGTTTTAAATCAAAACAATGTGGTATCCTACATCTCTCGCTTAGCCTTGGAACGTTCTGTTTGCTTGGGTTATTCGTCTGATCACAATTATTTCTGGTGACTTGTTTGCGCGAAAGCGCATCCATCTCCACCGGTCTGGTCTTTTGAATCACCTGACTTTCTGATTGACCTTAGCTATCCGAGGATTACGGTATCCTCCGCCAGCATGGATATCGGTATCCCTCTGCTAGGTATTTGTTTGACCATGAGTTAATGGTCCGTCCCCAGATGATGCAAAACGTCATTATTAGGCATTCGTGCCGACATTCACAGGCCCAGTGACAACATTGTTCATGGATAGAGGGGACACAGGAACATTCTCAAAAATAAAAATTCTGGGATTTTTTTTCATCTAACATTAATCTTGCGATGAATGTTATGGAAAAAAAAATGAGAAAAAAAATCATCTCGAACCCCTCCGTTTTACGCACACAACGCCCAATTTCGGTTTAGTTAGCGTTTTTTGTTAGTGACTTCACTGACGCTGCATATATCCTTAGTAAACNAGGAAATATTTTCTTAGAACACGAAAGGGGATTACGCCTGACAAATTGGCAGACGGAACAGAGTGTGGCGATTGGCGAATAAAAGAGAAGATTACTTGGGCTTTGCCCCGAGGTTTTTTCTGTTGAGAGGATAATGCAACAATATTCATTGTTCGCTATTGATAGTGGGGAAATGAAACCTAAGGGAAAGGAAATCAGCGGGAACAATAAATCTAATGGCCGCATTTCGTTTTGAGTCATACAACAATAAATACGGGTTGCGATTGCAGAAACCAGTGAGGATGGTTTCAAGTCCTGCATATCTACTATCCCATATGCGCGCCACCGAACAACCTCACTCGGCGGCAGGCAAACAAAAATAAGGCTGGACTGTCTGTGGCATTTCTAAACCACTCAGTATGTAACTCAAAGTCCAGTCCTCTCAAGTGATTTCGTCGTCGCCTCTCTCTAGAGAGAGATAACGAAAATTTGAAATCGACTCGCGTCGGCATCGGCTCGCGCAGTCCCGATCGTTGGAACGTAAATTTGGGGGGGGGGTCTTACTAGAGGAATGCATACCAATAATAATTTTAGATATCTAGAGATGGTGCAACATGAAACGCCTGCCGCCCCGCGCGCGCGCCATCAGCTCCACGCTCGCTCCAGTCCCGCCCAATCCCCCAATTGCCCCAATGATAATATTATGTATGCCTGATAAAGCACATACATGACCATGGCCCTCGCACCAACCCAGTCCGCCCAGTAACACAGAGCTCACCAATATCCACTTCCGGTACCGCCCAATACCAGTCTAGCCCTGCCACGTCCAACATTCCCACTACCTCTCTTCGCCACATCATATTATCAGCGGCACAGCAAGAAGAAAGACACGCTGCACTTACTAAGCCGGCCATACAACTCACACGCCACACCCGCCAATACTCCTGTCACTGCCGCACAAGACCGCTCCCACTCTACCGCATTCGCTACAGCATCACTAAACATCATGGCATCGGCCGAAAACAACGGTGGCGCATGCCCGATCCCTGTCGGCGATAGTGGACAATTTTCCCTCGAGCGCGTGCTGGCAACGCCAGATACTGCTTGCCTCGGCTATGCCAGACTACGAGCAATTGCGGCAAACCATGTCGGAACAATTCTCCTGGATAGGACGGTGGAAGCCTCCTTGAAGAAATTCATAGGTAAGAAGGACCATCACTTGCAGCGCGTGGAATTCATCACTAAAGAAATGTCTAGAAGCACGAGGTTCTTCAAGGCGGCGAAGGGTAAAGAAAGTTTACTTATTGAGGTAGTAGATTTGAACGAGGCGAAGAAAGTCATCAGGGGTCTTGTCAAAAGCTTCCATTATGCTGAGGCTGCTGCGGAAGTCGAGGATACTGAGGTTCTTGCGGAAGTTGTGGATGTAGATCCTGCGGAAGTTGCGGTTGCTGCAGAAGTTGAGGATGCTGCAGATGCAGAAGTTGAGGATGGAGCAGCATTGGTAGAGTCTGTTGCGAATTTGAAAAGTAAACTGGAAGGCAGCCTGCAAAATTTGGCTGAAGCAAATGCGAAGTTGGAAGAGTCTGTTGCGGATCATAGGAGTAAACTGAAAGCTGGTGTGCAAAAGTTGGCACAAGCTAACAATGATTATGCCACTCTACAATCGAAAAATATAACGTTGGAAGGATATGTCAAAACATTGAATGAGAGCATTCGCAATGCCAACTCTGCCAAGCTTGCACACGAAGCAAGGCTACGCGCCAATTGTACAAGGATAGAACTCCTGGAAAAGAACGAAGAAGAACTGCACACCGCCATTGCTGGTTTTGAAACGAATAAAATTAGCCTTCAATTCGATGCGGATGCTGCCAGACAAATCATCAGTCATCTCACGCAAGAGAGGGACGGTGCAAATGCTGAGCGTGTATCCTTGCTAAGATTACACAGCAATCTTGATCGCGTCAACCACAACCTTCGTAACAAGTGCAATCACTTCGAGGGGCTTTATGGCGATGCAAGAAGAAGAAATGATAGCTTGAAAAAGAGTTTCGACAATTGCAAGGAAGAATTGAGGGCGAAGCGAACGGAGAATGATTGCCTTGAAATCAAGTTGGCCAATAACAAGAGAGGATGCTTTACACTTCGACTCTTTGTGGCGATGCTTTCGTGTGTAGCATTGTGGCTATATGACTCGCCAACGAAAGTGATCCAGCACTCTCACATGCCCAAGTACTTCAGTCAGAGGCATGTTCAAACTGTAGAGAACGTGTTGTTGTTGAATCCAACGAATAGCACCAATCTGACATCAAATGACACTGCGTCACACACCAAACCATCTATTATTCATTGTGAGCATCCATCTTGCCAGCTGTCGTCATCAGAAATATTCAGCAAGACTATTGCAGCAACTACCTCCATCAAGAGCGCTCAAACCACCACTGAGCCAACTACTTCACCTTTGTGGAACCGACCAAATGGTGCTGTAGAGGCGATCAGTTTATCGACTGCGATAGCTGTTATTGTACAAGTTCGGGATGCATGTGATTCGTCAACCAGAAGCGACTCAGATGAAGGCCACTATCTCAGTCCAACGAGGGCTAAGATCTTGAATGCGCCGTCTCTCGAACATGGTGATGTGATCGACCTTGATGGTATATCTATTACAGAGAACAATTCTTCATCTTCCTCCATTAAATTATCAAGCGAAAGCGGCTTTACAGATTTCAATGCACATGGGGCTGTAGAGGAGATAAGCTTATCAACTGCGATAGCTGTTATTGTACAAGTTTGGGATGAATGTGATTCGTCAACCAGAAGCGTCTCAGATGAAGGCCACTATCTTAGTCCAACGAGGGCTAAGATCTTGAATGCGCCGTCTCTCGAACATGGTGATGTGATCGACCTTGATGGTATATCTATTACAGAGAACAATTCTTCATCTTCCTCCATTAAATCGTCAAGTGAAATCATTATTTTACAATTTGAAGCTGATATTGTGGATACAAGTGTATGCTGGTGCTGGTGTTCTGGCTTGCACGGCTCAAGTACCTGGCATGGAATGTGTTTCATGAATGAATGTAAACCTCAAGATGAATTGAACAATGTAGCTCACGATTGGGGAACAATCTTGCCAGGGCCACTTGTATTGGGAGTAATGTTCATCATATTGATTTTGATTGTATTTTACATCATTGGAGAGATGACAGGTAGTGCTACCAAGAAGTTTGCCGGGTCAGAGAATATTGCTTCTAAGACGAAGCAGCAACATCTTAGAGCACGAGATGAGCTTAGAGCCACTAATGATTTGCATAGTTCCAACAAGGAGTTGGTTGAACTTCTCCCTTCATCCGGGCGTCAACCTTCTGCTCAATGGAAGAAGTCAGTCGCATCGAAGAATAATCTTCGCATTCCGACTACTGAATCGCTTCCTTGCTCATCTAACAAATTTGTCGCCAATCCTCTCCCGCCTCCTGCATTGAAGAATGTGCCTCCAAAATGCCTCCGCGAATTGACAAATAAGCGCCCACCACGGCCTCCACCACCTAACATAAGAGTCTCAACGGCATTGAAGGCTAAAATGACTAGGACTGGTGCTGCCAACTCCAAAACACCTGCAGCTCTGCCACCTCTGACCACCGAATCGCTTCCTTGCTCATCTAACAAATGGGTCGCCAATCCTCTCCCGCCTCCTGCATTGAAGAATGTGCTTCCAAAACGCCTCCGTGAATTGACAAATAAGCGCCCACCACGGCCTCCACCACCTGCCACAGGAGTCTCAACGGCATTGAATGCTAGAGTGACTAGGACTGGTGCTGCCAACTCCAAACCACCACCAGCTCTGCCACCACCACCGCCTCATACTCTACCAGCAGAGGTTGGCTATGATTTAGTTTGATGTGCCTCTTTGAAGAAATAGCTACAGGTTTGTGAGGCTCACACCTAAAAGCATTGTTAGAAAATTATTATCAAACATTTCCAAGACTCAGTTGCTGATAATTCAAGATGATAGGAGATGAAGACACAGCATTGCACTAGGCTTCTTCAAAATGATTCTCCGAATTTCACGTCCCACCCCACCCACATTTGAGATTTTTTTTTGAATCCTGGGAATTGCTTCATTTCAAGCAGTGTCATTAGTAGTCTAGTATATAAGCTAAATCTTGATACGCCATAGCCATCATATACAACGTATGTAGGTGTAGGTAGCAGTGGGGGTTCGAAAGGAGAAAAAAAGTTACACCTGGAAGGTTTACTCATTTATAGGTGAAATTTGAGCTTGTCTTAGCTAAA
>JAZGVS010000132.1:0-20395 GCA_037356235.1 Bacterosira constricta
CGAGGGTCCGCTACTAGTTCCAGATCATGACCACTAGGTAGGTACCTGCCTAGCTAGCTCGGCTAGGGAGTCGCGGGACAGGAGCCGCTGGGCGGGAGATCCAATCCATATGAAAAACGTGGGAATTCATAGTAGAAAAGGCGCGACTGGCCCATCATCGAGGATGTGATGCGATAGATCTGCGCTTCATGCAATGACATCGATGACATCATTCATCTCGAGTCTCGAATCGAGAGCCATCATCAACATGCAAAATGCAAACAATAACTATTGATGTGGTATCTACCTAGCAACTTTAGCAACCCCATTATTTTCTAACTGGCAAGCTCGCCACACGGACGAACACACGCAGATATAGCACAGCAGGTAGCAGAGCTGGGGGTGTTTCTATTCTACTGTCAATAAACCACTAGCTCCAGCGGTATCGGTCTCTACCTGTCTCTACTGGTGAAGCGTTGATAGTTGATTATCAATATCATTTTCTCGTCCAACATCATCTACGTAACACTGCAAAATCATGCGATCGGGAAATGCCGGCGGCGGTGCGCCTAACAGCGACGACGAGCGGCAACGGTTGCTCCAGCCTACGCTGCATCAACAACATATGGTAAGCTTAATATTTTGTAATGGAATGAACCATGCGCTCCAATCAATTTCATGGTCAATGATCTCACCATCAATTCACTTTTCATGCATGAATCACACATTTCAGGACTATCAGGGTGGCGCGCCAGTGCAGCAGCCCCTACAAAATCCAGATCCACATCAAAATCTCGCACAAAACAATACACACAAATCTCAACCCCACGGAATTTCGAACATGATTCCTACCGGTCAAATGCTACCAAAATCATACAGCGTCAACGCCGATGGATCCATGTCCTATCTCACACCCGTGCAATTGGGGCGTCACGAACTATATGAGATGATCCCCTTCACAGCCGTTTTCGGGATGCAACAGAAGGAAAGGAATATATCCAAAGGTACGAATTATCATGTTTGAGATTGCGTTGTGAAAAAGCTTGAAATACACATGAGGTCTAACCTTGCATTATTTGTGGTGTATGAATGGTTCTTGAAGCGTTTGCCAATTTTGCCGCTGATTTGGACGTATCGGAGGCAGATCAACTTGTGTATTCTCAGACCAATCAACATTTGAGTGCTGCAGAGCTTGACTCGCGTAAAAATCACGCCAGCCTTTTGTTATTGGAGGAGTTGGAACTGGATGCTGTGGTGGTAACGACTCCTTTGATGATTGCGTTACTCATGGCGGGGCTGAGTCAGTTTTTGGTCGGTTATAATACAAGTGTGATGAATTCGCCATCCTCGGTTGTCTTTCAGGGACACACGACTTTCGAGTGGTCTCTAGCAGTGGCTGTTTTTGCAGTGGGCGGACCGTTTGGAGCAGTGGCTGCAGGCAAGATTATAGATTCACGTGGGCGGAGGAGTGGTATGGCAATAGTCACATACTTGTTCCTCCTTGGGGGACTTCTTCAAACATTTTCCATGAATATGCTTTTCATCACTGTGGCTCGTTTCATCATTGGATTTACAAGTGGTTTCTCCTCGGTGCTGGTGCCAATTTATCTTGGGGAGTTAGCACCGCCAACCTTGCGAGGTACTCTAGGAACCTTGACACAGTTCGCCCTCGCCATTGGCATCTTTTTTAGTGATGTACTTGCCTTCCCCTTTGCAACTGAACATTCATGGCGTATCCTCTTCTCTGTGACAGTACTAGTATCGCTTTTCCAGCTTCTTTGCTTTCCGTTTCTAATTGAAAGTCCTAGATGGTTGTTGAGTCGAGATCGGTCATCTCGTAGAGCGAGACACATCATTAAGAATCTTCGTGGACTTCGTCATGAACATGAGATTGAGATTGAAGTGAACCATTTCATAAGTGCATCACATGCACAGGCTTGTGACAACAATGATGAACATACAAGTTCTGGAGTAGCTTTCATGTCAATGTTTATGGACAAGCAGATACGCTCATTGCTCCTTTGCTCTCTTGTCCTTCAAGTTGCCCAGCAGTTGAGCGGTATCAATGGTTAGTCTTTGTCACCTGAAACTGCCTTTCTTTTCAATAGTTCATGTTGTTTCTCACAAATGCCTTCCAATGCTTCAGCCGTATTCTACTATAGCACCATGTTCTTTGACGGCTTGATTGATAGTCCGCTGCTGGGCACCACTATTGTCGGCGCATTTAATGTTGCAGCTACCTACGTTGCATTGCTACTGATGGAAAATACCAATAGACGAACTCTCATCTTGTGGTCTGCAGGAGGCATGTTCATATCCTCCATTGCTCTCGTGTTATCTCTACTTGGGTATTTCAATAAAATGGCGTCGCTCTTTTTCGTGATTACGTATGTCTGTTTCTTCGAGATTGGCTTGGGACCAATGTAAGTCATTCTTCTCCATAAGCTGTTTCAATTGTTTGGGGTCAGCATAAGTATCAACTGTAACCTCACTCATTTTCAACGTTCCCATTTGATAATTGTCTGATAAGACCATGGCTCATTGTCGCCGAGATGTTTGAAGCGAAGTACGTGGCAACAGCAAGTAAGTTCAATTATTTTTTGCCAAAATATGGGTGATTTTTCATTTCCGTCTCCTGACACATTGCTATCCACCAGTGAGTGTTTCTTGTCAAGTAAATTGGGCTTGCAACTTTATTGTTGGCTTAATATTTCCTTACCTCCAAGAGAACCTTGGTGCCTATTCATTTGTACCCTTTGCTGTAGTCCTCTTGATGACCATCATATTTGTTATCGTGTGGCTTCCCGAGACGAAAGGAACCACTCCTGAAGACTTGCGCGATGAAATTGTACGAAGCTTATCAACAATGCTTGCGTTGAGCAATGATTCCTCCAATAATGCTAATCATTCAAGCAGTGTTGGCAATCCAATAGACGTTGAATGGAGACGGGCAATGGATGATTTGAGGAGGCAAGAAGAGGACGATATGATGAGAGGAACATTCAGTGAGTGTCCTGTGACGTTTTATCAAGATGTTATTTCACATTGCGTGTCCCTATTGGTTATCTCACTTTGTCTTTTTTCAATCCTTTGTAGATTATGGATTCCAGCCTATTGAACCCAATGGAGTCGCTGCTCCAGTAGTTGCGGAGTCTGATTGGAGGACGCGCGTTGCTGGAGAACCAGGAATGTAATGAAAACGTACCATGATGGTCGGTACAATGTTTGTGTGAATGAAGTGCTCTATGTTGCTATAGAATTAGCCATGTAATTAGGTAGAATTTGGTTTTTGTTCAGCCATACATACCACTGCCTCCATGTCAGCTATTTTTATCATAATCGATAATGTTATTGTCTAGATATATTTCGATCTCTTCTATTCTTCCTTATCTTCAGTGTAAAGAATGCAACCATTTACAGCCTGTAGGAGGCTAGTATGGCGTAGTTGTGATCTAGCGCAAGCTGCAGCTGAAGCGTACACATGATGATGGGCATCCAACAATTAGACGTTTCCGCCATTGGTGCGAGTGTGAAATTGGAGAAAAGAAACTTTTAAGGTGACGACATTATTTGATTGCAAATATTAGGAATGAAGATTGCACTCACGTCTTGAGAATAAAAATAAATAGACAGTGGTACGATAGCTCTAACCTCATCTCATGCTAGTAACAATAATAAATTTGGTTTATATTGTATCTTAATGCAAAACTGGAAACACAGTTGGCTGCAATACAGAAAATAGTGGCGCACCAGAGCTCTCTGAAATTGCTGATAACACTGTCAAAGCACCTCTGGCTTGGTATTCACACTTGCTCCCTATGGCTGCATTTCCAATTTCTGCTGAATCAATTCATTTTCTGGACAACGCACCACAACTCAAGAAAACAAAATTCAACTGTCCAAATCAATTGTTCCTCCGATTTTCACGACGCTGCTGCCTAGCCTCACGGCCAAAATTTGCTCCCAGCTCAAAATCACGAGCCAAACCTCCCATACCTCGTTCTTCGCCTCCTTCAGCAAGTGCAGCTTTCAACTTTTCACGTTTGTCCTCATCCCGTAAATCACGCAACCTCTCCACACCAGCCTCACGAAAAGCTCTTCGCAGCGCTAACAGCTTAAGGAAAGGGAAACCCTCCATGGGAGTCATTTCTGTCTGTTCGCCATCGGCAACAAAGTTGTATGGTAAATCCAAAACGGTGCCTGATGAAAATTGGTTCGACAGCAAAGGGCAATTGAGAAAGGCATTACCTTGGTCATGTATCCAAGGTTTTGAACTTCATAGTACGTACCAGAGTGGCAGCAGTCCATGAGACAAGTCAAACTGGTGTCTTTGGGCATATTGCAAACTAAATGTTCATACAACTCTTTATCGAGAATATGGCCCACGCCCCGCTTGTCGAAGTCCAGTGGAACTAAAGTGGAGTTGTAACCAGTAGGGTCTTCACCTGTCTCATCTTTGATGCGCCCTCCGTGGCCAGAATAGTGCACAAATCCTGTATCACCAGGATTGCACTTGTACATGACAATGTCAAAAACAATGAAAGAGTAAGCAAAGACATTTCATACTTCAGCATATAAAAATACTGCACACGTAAATCCATGACATACCTTCTCACACAATTCATCCAGTGCCTGCATAATATTTTCTCTCGTAGGTTCAGTCGCCTCACCATCGTCCATAAGAATTGTAATATTAGATTCCTCCACACCTCCAACATCCATAATGTACTTTTGGATATTATGCACATCATTGTGGCATCCTCTCAGCTGCCCTTGTCTATGGGAAGTGTAGTTAATTCCAATCAACACTGCATATCTCGTGCCCTGACCCTCATGCTTATTTGTCATTAGATCAAATGGCTGCTGGACATCAATGCACCTACTGGAGGATAGCTGCGGAATCTGTTCAAATCCTTTAGTCTTAACCACATCGCGCGTTCTCAGGAAAACATCTACGAATGATAAATTCTCACACGATGGCTTCTCCTCTTCATAGATGACACTGAGAATTCCCGAGGTTAATGCGCCACCAGCTTCTCCTTTGGGGTCTGGGAGTTGAAATTCGGCAACATTAAAGACGTCTGCACTCGTTTGCGTATCGTGACAGCCGGATATCATACGGACTTCTGCTGGGATGGATTCTTCGGCTTGCTTGTCGAACTCTGGATCGTTGGTGATGGCAGGTGCATCGGCGTCTTCAGTTCGATCGGCATCAGCATCGGCAACTGGCGGGGAAGATAGACCCAGCGATTCGTCTAACTTCTCTCGCAAGCGTTCCTTCGCTCTTTCCCTAAACATGGTAGGTATATTCAAAACGAGATCGCAATTGCACAAAGCATCAACAGAAGAGAAAGGTGGCTCCTCCTTCCTCTTCACTTACTTCAATCTTCAATATTATTCATCCTCCTGTTCGCATCTCATTCTCATTCTCCTCTCTCTCTCTCTCTCTAGATCTCTATGTAGATACAGATTCATCTCTGGATCAGTATTGATCCCTCCCGCCATTTTACGACTACTGCTGCATGCTGGGACTTTTTTGTCGCTCCCGCCATTTTATTATGATGGGACGGACAGGCGGGGGAAGAAGGCGGGTCTATCTTTTCCGGGCGGGTCCTATTGCTCTCTTCCGCAACTAATGCGATCATCAACGAGCATCAACTAAAAATAAAAACCTTACAGCAGCAACGACGGATCAACCACGACGGCACCACTACAATACCCTTTCTTTTGTTTTTGATCGGCTAAGA
The DNA here is from genome assembly GCA_037356235.1 of Bacterosira constricta. Lineage (NCBI taxonomy): Eukaryota > Bacillariophyta > Thalassiosirophyceae > Thalassiosirales > Thalassiosiraceae > Bacterosira > Bacterosira constricta. The sequence goes on from JAZGVS010000132.1 coordinate 5,727, forward strand.
CTGATTGTTCATAGGCATAATTCATCGTAAAATCCAACCGATACGCTATCATGCTTACATCCATCAGAAATGCCGCCATGTGCGCACTCCAGCGACAAATAAATCGATTCTTCCCTCCCGTAGCCCCCCAGCTCTCCCTCGCGGGTATCACCTTCGACAATAATGACATCAACTCCTTTCCAGCTTCGACGGAGGAATCAAGTTCAACATTGGAAGACTCACTATGGTTCGCCGTTCCCAAGAGCAAGATTTCACGGGGGAAGAAAAGGATGAAAACGACATTGCAGAAACGAATTAAATTGAAGGATAATATTGTGATTGATAAACGAACGGGGGAGTTGACGTTGAAGCATAAGCTTCCTTACAATTGGAAGAATTATTTACCCGGGAATGCTGATCATGCACCTTGAGTACTTGCGTATGGCATGTGAATGATGGGGGGGTGGCTACGGATATCGGGTGAACCTGCTGTGTTTGGATGGATTTTGATTATTTGCCGGTAGGTGGGAGAATTACAAAACACCCATCTATCTAGTAATTTCAGGGGCTTCAGCTGAACAATAGCAGTGATCAAAATTTACACAGATTTACGCTCAGCATGGTCCGTGCTTTCTTTTGGTATTGTACTGATATTATTTCTCTGCATCATTCGTTTCTCTAGAGATACTTCAGCTAAAATATAACATCAATCCTAGATCAACCTTAATCTTCAGCGGAGTCAAGTTCAGATTCATAGTACTATCCGCCAGCACTTCGATGGCATAGACATTTCTTGTAGAGAATTAGTATTTATCATCCTTCGGTACTGCATACAAATAAGCTGCCATTGTTTCATCGTCAAATCACCATCGTCATCATTCACGTCATTATCAAAGAGGAGTCATCATCCCAATCTGGCCAACATATCTGCATCATAAATAATGCGCACTTTTTATAGACTGGGTGAATTAATACATATTCGATGTGATGATTACTTTGGTCAGTTCAATTGGTCTTATATTGCCCAAATAACAACAATTACCAATAATACACCACGACACAATGTACCACTTCAAACTCTATGCCTTGCCAATCTTTGGTTCGTCATCATCATCATTCGTTCGCAGCATACCATTATTGGCAGCTTGCTGCTGCCCACCAGTTGGTGGGGGAGTCTCCCCCTGATACTTTTGTTCTGCCCCACTCGAAAAGCTTCCCAAATCCACAACCTCCGATGGAGGCTGTCGTTTATTCGGCATGGGCAAAAGAACCTCATCAATCAAACCATACCGAACAGCCTCCTCGCTGCTCAAGTAAAAGTCCCGTCTCATATCTTCATCAATCCGTTCTGGCGTCTGTCCCGTAACTTTGGATAACATGCCGTTAACCTTCTCATTCAATTTCTTGATATCCCTAACCTCCAATGCGATATCAGTGGCCTGCCCCTGGAACACAGCGTCCATACCCGTCTTTTGGAGCAAATACCGTGCATTGGGGAGGGAGTAACGCAAGCCCTTGGTACCCGCTCCAGCAAGAAGGGCACCCATTCCCGCACATAGGGCAATGTTCGTGGTGTGAATTTTGCATCCATCCAACTTGAGCTCCTGCACTGCATCATAAATGGCCAGTGCGGGACGGAGGTTGGCTCCGGGAATGTTGAGGAAAAGTTTAATATCCTCCTTATCGCTCTCCGATTGGAGGTAAAGCAGGGAGGAGATGATGGAGTTGGCTGCATCGTCATCAAGGTACTGGGCGATCCAAAGTTTGCGCTCCTTGAGCTGACGCGATTTCATCCCGATGAATTGATCGTAGGGGCTGCCTGGTGCTCGGTAGGGGACCATTGGCTCTTGTGTTGGCATCATGATGGGCTGACGGATTACGGAGAGCGCCGTCGATGTTCGTTTTTGCGTGGTTAAGGGTAGTGAGGCATGGTGGTTGGGGGTGGTGAATGCAGATGTGTTGGAGAGGGCCAGTGCGGCGAGGATCAATGGTGGAAGTTGGCGTACCATGGTGAAGAGGTGAGTGAGTCGAGGTGAAAAATGAATCTAGAGATAGATTGACGGATCGATCGAACGCCGACGGACATCATAATCAGCGATAAATTCAGGTCACGCCACGTATGTATACTACAGTATGAAATCTACACGTGGAGCTAACTATCGCCAATTCCCATGGGGTTGGGTGGATTTTTTTCGTGTCAGATAGAAGCTCAGAATCCGAAGCTATCCGAAGCCGAAGTGTGAAGGAAGTATCCCGATAGTGTTCGATCGCGTTCTATTTCTATTCTACTATCATCTACTCATCACTCTAGAGAGCTAGAGAGTTAGTGGTTGATAACGGAAATTCTGCATTTTGCGCCTTGTGGTTGACCTCGTTTGACGTTTTCAAACAAACAATACAATATCACGCAATAACAAATAGCCATGCAATGGAAGGAATCGAAAGATGCCGGAAAACAAGCCTTTTCCGAGGGAAAATATAGTGATGCACTGTCATGTTATTCCGAGGCCATTCGTCAATTATTATTGGCATCTAGCGGCAGCAGCCATCGTACGAACGAACATCAGGTTTTATTATCCAATGCGATTGCTTGTAGGCTGAAGATCGGAGGTGAGGATATGGTGGAGAAGGCAGTTGAGGAGGCGAAAACGGTGCGTGCCATGAAAAAAACTTTTTTCCGCTTTTTTCGTGATGATAGAGATAGAGAGGGAATGATTAACAATCACAGCTTGGTCCGTGTTCTTGATCCGCCCCCCACGTGAGAGTGGCGATGAATATAAACGTGCTGTTATGACCCTATTTCTCGAGTATGAGCAGAATATCTTGTTTCACTCGCATTGTATGAAGCAATGAAGCTGCTCAATTGTTTTATTTGACAGTATTAGATGATTTATTCTCTTATTCCAGCATGTCGTTCATGTCAAATATCCTTCTTCTTTTGCATGATATAATATCAATTGAATAGTGTATTGCATTAAACAATCAATGGTCGAAAGCGCATGTTCGCCTTGCCTCTGCCTACATTGCCCTCGGGGGACATTCCAATGATGCATGTTTATCATTGCAACGTGCCCTATCTCTGGATAGAAGTAATAAAGTGGCAAGAGAAATGTTGGTGAAGGAAATGCGATCCAGAAATAATCGTGAACGGAATGGTGATAGTGGCTCCAACCAAGAAGAGAGAAATGGATCTTCGTCATCTGCATCCCAAAGGAATGGTGACGCGCACTATCATCCTACTGAGGAAACTCCACATCGACATTATCCCTCTCCTTCTGCACCACCAGAACCCTCTCAGTCCACAAATAATAATTACAGCAATAATGATGGAATTGATGTGGATGATATCGAACCTCCAGATGCTTACTATTCCCTCACATTCTACCAACGCATACAACATCACTTTGCTCAGTTTATCACATGGTTTTATTCACAATCAGATGACATTCAAACATTACTCAAGGTGGCAGTTTGTTTCCTCATCTTGTATGTGGCATTGGGTGGTAGATTTGGATTGGACTATGCATTGGGGGGCAATAATAATAGCATTGGTCGTCAGGGAAATTACGGGGAGGGGAATGCATATGATAAATATTCATCGACTTCATCTTCGCCTCAAAATAAGTATTCATCGAGCAGTGATCAATATCATGATCGGTATGCGAATGAAAAACAACAACAACAGACTGGGAATTCACATGGTGCATACGATCAACAACGACAAACAAGCAGTGGCTACAATGATAGAACCAATTCTCAGAATGATAGACATTATTCACGATACAAAAATGATGACTACCAGCCTCCAAGAAGACGGAGTAACACATCCTACCAAATGGTAGGTGAAGTCTATATTTTCATCTTGGAACAGCCAAGCCTTTTTCTAACAATTTTCTTAAAACACACGCAACTCCACACATTTGATTTGCATCAAAAAGCCAAACTTGTACGATGGATCGTTAGCATCCATAGCCATCCTTCTCGTCATAGGAGTTGTGTGCCACAGATTTGGAATTAACCCATTTCAAGCCATTTGGATGCTAAATCTAATGCGAAGGCGTGGAGGACATCAACGAATGGGTGGGTTTGGCTATGGGGCATACCAAGGAGGTGGTTTTGGAAGATTCGGACGGAGAGGTAGAGGCGGGTTCTATTGACCCCTTTCCAACACATCGATGATCCCATGATCTACACAGAGTAGACATTTTGAGTTTATTTGTATCTTCCTTTTTAATTAAATAGGATAATAAACTTGGACCCAATAGGCAAACGGCGAACACTGCAGCTCAGATAACCTTCTTTTGGTCCTGCCAGACTGACATAACAACAACTAGATATCGACCGGATGTAGGAGGATTGATCTGGAGCCCCCTTCGAACTTTTCATCCTCCTCGTATCCACAATACTATGCCAATCAACCGCACTTATATTCGATATGCTTCCTAATGAAGACAACTAGCCTAGCTGTCACCAGATCTCCCTAGTTTTTACAGTCTTTCATAGCTTTGTGTTCATTCTGCGACTAGTTGATTCCAGTCTGGGCGACTCACCAGTGCATTGCCATGCTCCTTGCATATAATGTCCGTCACCACCCAACTGTTTCAATACGTCCAATGCAGTATTGTTTCAAGGTAGAGTGCAAAGTATGCATACTGCATCACTCATGGAGGGCATCATAACAGATTCTAAACTGCAATTATTTTGGATTCGAATTCATTTACACCAACAGCAAGGTCATTTTCCTCATCATATTCACCCCAGTCACCGTCCGATAAATCAACATCTTCTTCAAAGATAGCCCCACCCTCACTAACTACCTTGAAATCGTCCCCCATAGGATGAAAAGCGTATGGCTCTAAACCCCGACATTCCATCGCCAAGACGGGAACATAGCCCCCATTATCATCCGACGTGACATCTCGTGGCACATCTACTTCTCCACCACTGCTATTGTTGCCTTTATTCTTACCCTTCTTCTTAATTTTTTTCAATGCCGACTTGGAACCTTCCTCATCTAATACAATCAACGTTGAAAATTTCTTACTCCCCTCCCATTTTACTGCAAAGTGATGTGGTGGTTCGCGATCACCCTCATCTTGATCTAGCGTTTCTGAGGGGTTGAAGACGACTTTCTCTCGTGTTTCATAGTCGCTGAGTGGGTTGCGTACGGAGAAGCATATATTGGTGTTTTTGAGGAGGGATAGTGTTTCTACGCCTTCGAGCTCGGCTTTGATGCATAGGATGAATAGCACCATGGTATGAGGGTATGAGTATGAGAGGAAGTGAGAGGATAATATGTAAGTAGGACGACGAGCCTGAGACGGGGTTTATTGTATGTCTACCGCGCCAAGACCGCCGGCTTCGTGTACTTACCTTGGATTTTGAAACTTGAAGGTAAGTCGCGAAGCCACGGACAGACAATTGAATCCTGAGCGCTTACCAGCATCAGTTCGCGATCACTTGCATGGACGTTCGAATGCTTCATTTCCTATTTCCCGCCAGATCTGGCCAGATTGGTGGTTTACAATCTTTTACAATCACTCACGTCAGCTGACGTCAGCAGCACTTCAGCCAATATTCCTAGGTGTACCGGTACTGCGGGTTGAAGATCAAGCTTCTGATAGGCCTACGTGTTCGTATGTGAGAATTCGAAACGGTTCTAAATCCGTTTCCACGAATACATTTCTTCTGAAGCTCTGTGATGTGAGTCACAGTGTGATCGGTACCTACGTAGGAGTACGATACTGCCCGATCAACAATTATTTACTATTATAATTTTAGTGTCTCGCATACTGTCGCATAGTTCTTTTGGCATAATTTACTCTGATATCCGTATGAAACATCTGTCTCTCCGTTTTCATATTGATTCCTACGCAATCCAGCGATCGCGCTTCCACACGATCCTCACAAAATTACATAGTGCGTCACAGATGCGTCACCTTGTCATAATTGTCAATCACCTCTTGTCGTAATTCTATCCCGCTAAAAATGGCGCGAAAGAACCTGCCGCATGCAAAAAAAACACAAAAAAAGAATTGACCCCAGACAAGGCATCATACTGGTACTTGAAGCCGGCGGTCTTGGCACACATGACATACAATAAACCCCGCCTAACTTTTTATGAAACACATTCACAGTGTTTTGTACAACTTGAACAATCAGCCTCTTACTGACGTGTCGCTAAAGCGGGTCCTTATCATGGGTCAAAAACGTAACATGCTTCGAACCAAGCTACGTTTTCACTCATCTCACCTTCCTTAGGAGGGTTAAATCGTAACGTGGATTGAGTTACGTTCTATTGTATTCCGAGCTCAACACTAATATGTGGGGTGATTTGAATTACGTCCCAACGTTCCCCATTACATGGTTTGATTTGTATCACGTCACGTAATCTTTTGTCGAAAGCCATCATAAGGAAGGTGACGACGCGAACAGAGATGCGCATTGCCTCTCAAAATAATTTCACAAAAAAGGAAGCAAATGATCGAAATTACCGCCGACAGCTTCTTGGAGATCGGATCCAGCACCAAGCGTGTCTTTGGCCGGCCGGCGTGTTCATGTTGCACTGTGTTTTGTTCATTTGTCGTAAGGGAGGTGAGAGCACGAAATGACAACGTAACGTAGTTCAATCCATGTTACGTAATCCTGGACCGCATGATAAGGACCGGCTTAACCGACGCCCGATGCCAAGAATGGACATGAAAATGAACATCGCCGCCGGCGGCCGTCGTTTCGCGGAGGTTCGCGGCTGTTCGCTGCACCGCAACTCCTCCTTCTTCCTCAACCTCGAATACTCGACCGTAGCAGCCGTCGACGACATCATCATAGGTAGATGGCAAATAGTGGCGAATCTTCGCTATTATCACTTGCATAGCATCCTAATCTATAGAGTATGCCCTGCATGTTATCGAATTGGAGACTAGGTGGAGTATGATGCAGAAGGTTGCCGTAGAGCGGGCATTTGTGCAGTTCGCACATTGTTGTTTCGTAGATCCACGTTTGACGATGAATTGGCAATCGTTACTATGATGCCATCTGCGGCCGATGTAGGCCTATTTTTTGGAGACAGAGTGATCGTATTGAATCGTCCTGGCCATGCAGCGCGCAGCGCCAAATGCGGGTGCTGAATGCCCAGACATGCAATGGCTTGGTCATGGTGTAAGATGCAAACTGCAATTATTGCAATAAGATTAGAGAGTATTTTGCCGTGGCAAGGCTGACATTGAAAATGAATAAAGACTAACTCTACTATTGTTACTTTACTCCTAGGTTTGCTAAGGATGTTGAGGACGCGGCGCGAGGCAGCGGCACAGATTCGGGTAGGTAGGTGGGGGGATTAGTTTATTATGATCTACGCAGTTTGCTGTTCGATCGTGTGTGGATATGTCATTGTGGCAGGTTTTGTATTGATTTTTGACTGTTTTGAAATTCGGATCGAAATCTTGGTTGATTTCGACAATTGTTTGGAGTAAGCTGTTGTTTTGTTTCTATGCACAAATAAGGTGAGATGGAATTGCTTTGCTGGTTACTAAACCAATCTGGTGCTCATAATGTGTCCAAGGGTCCATTGTTTTAAATGAACTTCCATAAAATTTGTCGGGGTTGCTCTCACGCCAAATATCATTTGCTCATTTCAAGAGTCCACGTGGCACTTTTGGTAAAGTGGCTATTCTCCATGCTGATTTTGCATGTTTTCTGCTGTCTGAGAATTCTGAGTTGGGTAAATCGTCCTTCCCCTATAGGAATCTTTCAGTTAAGCCACCAAACGTTCTGTGCGGGCTAACGGTGATTGGAATTAAGGCCATGCCTTGCTTCAATATCTTGCCAATGATGTCATCTCCACTGTGAGTGTGATCATTGTTTTTTTGCAAGTTCCTCCTTATCTTTGAAATTTATCTCTTTCCCCATTACGCAAACGCAGTTTGATTTCTTGTATTGACTGCGCAGCTATTGTTTTTGGAGAGATTGTTGGAGTTGAAGGAATGAGTGTTATGTCAAAGCCAATTTTACTTAGTGATGTGCGCCATGCAGTCTCATTGGTCATATTGTTCAGTGTGGCTGCTAGGTCGAATGGTCTCGTTCTTGGCAGTTTATCGATAATGTTCGGTGGTTCTTTTTCGACATCGACGGGAGATGATGTGAGTCCTACAAACATAAATAATTCAGCAAATAATTTCACTAATTCATTTCTAATTGCATGGCGAAGAGGAGCTTTGCTGTGATTTCGGCAAGATAGGCAATGGTCTCCAAATTTATCTATTTTCTTGCCGCACTTGCATGTAGGTAGATCGTCGCCTAGATATAATTCGATTTGAAGTTTTCTTTTTAGCATGGTTGTGAAATTGTTGTTTTTGCCGCGGTTTTAGATTGATAGTCTTGACATGTCGAGTAGTGAGTACGACATTTTTGGGTCAAGTAAGTCAGCTAATTGGTCAAGGATTTCTGGATCATCCTTTCTGTCAAAGACGATGAGTGATTCAAGGTGCTGTGCCGCTCTCATTTTTATTCTCTCTTTGCAAGTGTTGACTGATGACTTGGAGAGGAAGTATTGTAATCTGTTGTCGACTTGTTCACTTACTGATATGTTGCAGATTGGCTGTAGGTATTGCCTGAAGATTTGGAATTGCTTTGCAGAGGATGTATGACAATTGGAGTGGAGGTCGGTGATATTGTTTGGTAGTTTGTGGGTTGGTCGTGTTGGTCCAAGCCAGACTCCATCAGTTGCGTACTTTAGATTTCTTCTTGTAGTATTGCAGTTGACCAAGGGTGCTGGATGCCCAAGCCACCAGCCTTTGTAGCCATCAATGCAATTAGTAGGGAGTGGCATCTGAGACTTGGCATTGTTGTGATGGCTGCTATCATTGTTGATTTGGTCATTTCTGAAAAGGCCTTTTCCATTGGGCTTTCCCATAAGTTCTAATGCTCTGGTAGTTCATCGTATGATAGGACGTCGGACGCAAAGAGGTGAGTCATTTTGTTGGCGGTGCATGTTTGGAAGAATTGAAGGATGGTTTGATAGCTGTTGAGGCTGCCAACAATTTTTTGCTGCATTCTACTGTACTCTGCAGTGCTTTCCAAATGAAGACTTGGCAGAACTCATCTGTGTGACTTCGACGGGGCTTACATCTTTGTTCAGCAAGTATTTGGCAATTGCTCTTTGCAGTGATTTGCCGAGATCAATATCTTCCTTCTTCATGATTCGTATCATCATTGATTCATTATTTTCTTCAGTAAGTAGTCTGTCTACTACACTTCTTCCGCTGGTAGTAGTCATACTTCGAGTCTTCTTGGAGTTGTGGATGGCTCCGTAGGGTTCTCTGTATTTCACGAATAAATCACAGAAAAGCTCTACGTCTTCGTTCAGTACTAGGATGTTCACGTCGTCAACATATACCATTATCAAGGGCAGGCCACCCTGTCCATCGTCCATCAAATCTGCTAATATCCTGCTGGAAACCTTTTTCATCATTTCTTGATGTATCTTCATTGGTGTTCTATTGAGTACCAGGGCTGCAACGATGGGAGATGCTGGACATCCTTGAGAGAATCCTTCTTCAACCGGGATGGCAATCCAAGTACCATCTTTCTTTTTGACACAAGTCGCACCAAAGTCATTGTACAGGCAGTCTGCAAATGGCTCTAATTCAGGGAAATGATCTTCCAAGACAATTTCTCTCAATTTTTGGCGGGATATGGCGTTAAACATTTTCTTTATATCTATTGAGACGAGAGAGCAAGTAGGGAGCTTGCCATCTTCTTTGTTATTCGTCATGTATTTCTCAACTCCTAACCTTATTGTTGAAGTTATCATGTTGATGCTGCCGTTGACTCCAAAAGCGTAATTGAGTGGTAGTATGTAGTCTGCAAATTTTCCTTTGTAGGTATGAAGTATTGCTGCTGCTGTTATTCTTCAAATGGTGGATGGTATAATTAATGGTCGTAATTTGTTATTGTCATTGGCATCTTTGCCAAGTGGGACTAGGTAGGTGGTGCGTAGGATTTCCTTGATTCTTTTTGGTACATCACCATTTGCAAGTACTGTGAAAAACTTCGCTAGAACTTCTGCTTGGTAGGGTACTGTTGTTTTTGTTGTTTTGCTCTCCTATTCACTGTAACCAGTTTGATAAAGATGTCTAATGAGTCTAACTCCATTCCTGGGGCTTTACCACTTTTTGCATTAGCAATTATTTCAAAGATTGCATTGACATCGATTGTGAGTTTCTTTTTGTTGGTTTTTGATCCTCTCGTTCTCATTTGATTAACCTTCTTTTTCAGCTTGAGCTTCAGAGACTTCTGATGTAGGTTGTACAATACTTGAATGTTATCGTCGTCGGCTTGGGTGATTGGAGTATCATTGGTGGGTCTTGCATTTGCAGTACGGAAGTTATTATTGTCAGCTGCAATTTGTCAGATTTTTGCTTTTTGACGGGATCTTGTTTGAAATCATCAGGGCTGCGACTGACGATGCCGTTGCTTTCGTTGTACAATTCTTGGATCTTTCCAGCTCTGAATTACCGTAGTCTTCTATGCACTATTTGATTGACTGATTTATTTCCTTTATCTTGGTTTAGTGCCAGGATAAGCCGCTCGAATACAAATGGTAGAATGAGGATTGGGGTTGCATCGGAATCTGCTTCGTTTGCTGATTTTGCTTTGGATTCTCTTTTTTATGCTTCGACACTGCATTCTAAGACCTCAAAAAAAGCTTCTAGGACACTGTCTTTCTAATTTGTAGTAAATTTGAGTTATGAGAGATTGTCTGAAGGTAGGAGGTTTGAATGAATGAGTACGTAAAAAATGGGGGCCTTCTTCCCAATGATTGTTGAAGATACACTCCACAGGTGGGTACAGCTTCTTGGTCGCTAGTTCATGATTAGTATCTTTTCTTTTTATTAAATGTTTTGATTCCACGTGCTTTTCAAGCTGTTTGACATCTACGGCAACGTAATCATCGCATTGCTGACATAGATAAATTTTACTGGCCTCGAGGTGCTCGTTGGTGAGGCGGTATAGTCCGTCCTTGTGGGCTCCATTCAGGTGGTCACGGGCCAATTGACTGGAGTCCCATCCAATGGGTTTTTCACTGTTCTTGTGCTGAGTACAGTGAGTGAAGGGGCAAAATAGTTTCACGCCTTTTGCGTCTTCTCTTGAGTATTCTGGGATTGATTAGATATCAAATCGAAAAAGGATTCAAAAATTTCCGATGCAGATGATGCATTATTAATGATTTCTGCCAACTCATTACATTTCTTTGCTGGGCATTTTTTTCTTGCAAATCCTCACAGTTATGTTGCTGCTGAAAGCCTCTGCTGCTTTATTACTTGGCTTTGGGGTGATGGCAAGCCAATCCTCTAGTTGCAATACAATTGAACATAGGGTATGGCCAATGATATCTTCGTCGACTAGCTGAATTTCTAAGACTTCAATTGATTTTGAGTCACTTGATTTGATGAGTATTGCATGCTCCCTAGACATGAAAGGGCATAGTGACAGGGACACTCCTGCTGCAATGTCCGGGGCAATGGATGTTAATAGTTCTTGCACATCATTACAAGTGATGAAGGATGGGAGGATGAGGATGACACCACAGTGTTCATTCTGTGTCCCAAGGAGATCTTTGCTTGTTTCAGACCTGCCGTCCTTGTTCTTCTCTGACTTGGTATCCTCTTCCATGTCTGGAGTGCAGTCGGCCGATCTAAACTTCTTGGTTGGGCTGGTGGTATCCGGTCTGTTGTGCTTTGACAGAGAGACAGGTTGGGATGACTCGGCAATTGTTTCTTCACCGTCATCGGGTTCTTCCATTTCCAATTAATCCTCGTCGATTGAGATGCGCCCTAAGTCTTCTTTTATTGATTCAATCATAAAGTTGTCCTCTTCTTGGGCATAACCAACAGTTAAGTCTTCGTCTTGTTTGTTGCCATATCCATAGTTGATGGGAGAATATTCACAATATTCCTCGTTGAAATATTCTAGCAGATTTAAAGTTGGTGAACGGCCATACATCCTTTCAAGGATGACCCTTCCGTTGTTATCAGAGTATTGATGGCCTGAAGTGACTCTTCTGCGTGCGATGAGGAGTTCCTTGTCGTCAATATCTCAATGTATAAAGATCTGATGCTCATGAGGATTCTTGATACCTGGGTTGCAGAAGGCCTTAAACTTTGCACCATCGTGATTGGTTGATGTCAGGGGGTAGTTTTTGTGAATTATTTCACGACAGGTTCTTACATCATACACACCGGGCCAATGTGCATTGATGTATTGCCATGCATCTTCTTATGTGTCAAATCCTCCTTTGAAATTGTTGAAAGGTACACCATGGACCAACCACTTCATTTCACTATACTTCAAGACTCCTAATGATCGACCACCACCGTGTCCGAAGGCTGTAGAGCACCACTTGCCTTGGAGGTGCATGAACTTGATCTCCCCCCATTCTGAGACGATTTTTTTCTGTTATTGCTTCTTGTAAGGGTTCACTTTGTTACTCTTCAGGATAGTTGTTGGTTTGAGCATGGGGAACTGTTTGTACACAAATGGTGCATACTCCTCATTACTTTTGGTATGAGAATTCATTGACTTGACCGTGAGCACGACAACATATGGGTCAACAAAACCACCCTTATTACGCTGAGCAAAGGCACCGCATACTCCCTTAATTTTTCCTGCCATTTCAGTTGCTAGCTCCTCCTTGTGGAAACTTTCAATGTGGTCTGGAATCTGAAGGCAAAGGATTGTTTGTGATTCTTCAGTAGCTCATCGAATGCCACATTCATAATTGTTTTCGGTCGGCCTTGTCCTATGGTTATCTCGCAAATTTTACACAATATACCATCCAGAGCTTGAAAGTATCTTGCTTCTCCCATTTGTGGGTGCTTGCATTTCGTGAATAGTGCATCTGCTACTTCGTAGGCTTCATTCGATGGTGTAATGGCTAATGCACAGAGCTCGCGTCGATCCAGTGCTTTCGTGGCATTGATGTTTTGGAGTCATTGTAGTTGTGGGAAATTTATACGATGCAGGAACAATATGATTCCTTTGTTAGAACAGCGGTCGAAAGTTGGACGAATATCTATGGTTGTGACAGTGTTTGAGATAGCACTCAACAGTCACGGACAAAAAAAGAACAAATAAAGCGAGTCACGCGGTCAAGAAATTTTGAAACCGATCGTTCAACGCAAAACACACACAAAAAAGCGCGCCCGGGTCTAGGACCCCTCACTAAATCACCTTCTGGCCCGTCACATCAATTAATCACCATTGTTGACCAATAGAGATATTGTTTAATTACCAGAAAGTCTATTTTGATTATAATATCTAACTTGTGGCACCTGCCAGAGAAGGAGCGATGTCATGGGGGCGACCATGCATTATCTATAGATATGGCGGCTGGAGACGGAGCTATGGCAATGAATCACGGCTACATACTTAAATTTTTAGTCCCAATGATATTAAGTAGAAACAAACATTAGATGAATAAAAGTCTCTTATTATTCTTAACTACGGTGTCTGCATCTCTGCGCCAACATAATATCACATTAAGTCCATAGACCGATGGAATGCGGAAATAGCTTTGTCCCTACTATCGCTTCCCATACCATCCTCCCAAACAACAACCCATGCTAATATCTCCACATGGAAATATGGGGGTCTGGCAACAGCTGAAAGGCGCATATTGTATATATGTATTTACAGGGGATATACGCGCAATCCGTGGCAATGAATCCAACCACAGGAAGGGGGAGTTGGCACTGGGGAAGCGCAGGGCGGGGCGGACATTGATCATCATCGATGAGGGAAAAAGACCGTGGTGCCGTGTTATGTTCCACTTCGGTTCGTGAAGCGATTTTGTTCTTAGGTTGTCAAAAAACTAATTATTGATTCCTACGTAGTGATGCAAGAAGATGAATTTTGGCGGGAACCGAATCCGTGATCCTTAGTGCGTGAGAGCTGGGATGAGAAAATGAAAACCCATTGTCCACCGTCCTGTGTGATATTCTGAAAACTGAAACTCTCCCACAGATGTGTTGATGTTTGTCTCCCATTGTTTGGTAAATTTATTCCAGTTGGTTGGTATCAAATAAAAGCTTAAAACTCTGGCTGAATGAGTTGTTGAACAATGAGTTGTTCCAGGTTGTTCGCTTAGTTTTGGGCGATGGGACCTCGTCGTGCCTCGCGTCTGTCCATCACCACAAGAGCAGGCAGCACAGGAGGAGGAGGACGAGCAAGCTCCCATCTCTACGGGTTATCCCTCCCAGAGTTACCTACCTATCTAATTCTACGCATCTTACCTATCGTATCCTCCTCGGTTCGCGCGGTGCGCGGCACGAGGTTATCGCGGTGGATCTTGAAGGCTGAATGAGTTTTTGAACAATAAGTTGTTGAACAATGAGTTGTTCGCGTAGTTTTGGGCGATGGGACCTCGTCGTGCCGCGTCTGTCCGTCATCACCACAAGAGCAGGCAGCATTAGTAGGAAGAGGACAAACAAGCTCACATCACTACCTACGGGTTATCCCTCCCAGAGTTATCTACCTATCTAATTCTACGCACAAATCGTACGTACGTGTACCCAGCACGTGGTTTGTCAGGGCACCATGGCTTCCGAAATGCCTACCCTTCAATTGGATGATGCCTCTGGCGATTGCCAATTGAACAATAGTGATGAGCTTAATTTAGCAACTATGGTGTT
>JAZGVS010000133.1:0-21094 GCA_037356235.1 Bacterosira constricta
ACCCCAATCAACCTGTCAAGAGGGTTGAACATGCAATCAGGTTCCTGGTCAACCAGGGGGGTTGTCGATTGAACGGACATTTTGAAATTCAGAGAAATCGAGTTCGTAAGATAGCCGCGGACGTCGATTCCTGAGGTTCCATTGGGCGTTGAAATATCGCGATATTGCGCGTTTCGAAGACGGCGACGGCGACGGGGGGGCTGGCAATGGGGATGGCAGCAGTGTCCGTTCTCTGAAGAATAGATTGCAGTGCTGTAATCGTATGCAAGTGTGGCAATGGTTATATATCCGGTTAGGCACTGATTGTAACAAAATAGAGGTAAAATAAAATAGCAACAGCAACAAACCCACCTCTATTATTTGTGATTTCGATGCAGTTTCGCATTCCTAGTTATTGAGGTATGCATTCTATTCCACGGCTGGAAACGACCGGATGAAAAGGGAGGAATGGTTCTTTCTAATTTAAAGGCCACTATACGTTGAGATGGAAGTTGCCTCGGCGGCTGGGTGATTCGCACCATGCAATGGTCCAATGGTCACACAGCACTTGTGATGGCCTTGTGCAAAAGCTCACAAAGGCGTAGGATGAGATGGGGAGTGGGGAGAGTAAAATGGCTTATTAAAGAGGGAGGGATACAAAATGAATGGCCATTGTGGGCGATCTAACGATGCAAACAGGGGTTTGTACACTCTAACTTTTTAATAACAGATTTTTTTTGGATCCACCAATGCAGTTACAACCCACGGTTTTTACCCCGTGTTTCTGCATCGAGACATCTAGTAAAATACCACTGCAGAAGATGCAGTGGTGTACAAACTATCCCCGACAATGCAATTGAGGTCAATTGATTGATGAGGAAAGTGGCAGTTTCGACGTTGGATCGTCTTACCCCCGTTAGACATTCAAGTTGGATCGCTTAATGGTTGTTCCACGTCATCGCATGCCCCCGGCCCAGTTTTTGGCGGGAAACAAGATACAGGCTCTGCCTGGAGCCCCTACTCCTAGTGCTGAGCAGCACATAAACAGAAGATGCGGATTGCGCATGGCTCATGCTCATGGCCAATCTGGCAATTACATAGTTCTCTAAGTTTAACAATCACCCCAATATATGAGATGCAACACTAACCATTGTGAGAGCATGGTCCAAGCAGGTATAATGCCGTTCAAACGCAAGAGGGTGTCATTTTCTAAGACAAACTCCAGGGGCATGCTGATTCTGATTCAGCTGAGGTGAAAAAACACATTGGAAGTGTCCAAAGTTGTCCAATGTGCATCTTGCTGAGCTGGAAAATAAATATGAGAAAGAGAAATGCCAAAACGGGCAAATGCATGCACAGAATAGAATTGAGGTTGAGGTGGTAAATAATTCAGGTTGACGGTGGTGTTAGACTTGAGGTTCTGGCATTTGGTGTGAAATGCCTCAGCAAAGCATTGTCCTTCCATCGTTACTCACAGGAACACAGTGTACTCGATACAATATATGCATGACATTACGAGTGAGAAACAAATGTAGCATGGTTGGCATACATGCACAGCAGCCAATATCACCAATTCTAGACGAAATACATAGAGTAGATACTTATTACATGATCATATTTTCGACCATGTCCTTCACATCAATATCAATAATTTCTTAGGTTTGGCAGGTAGCAATGAGAAGACTAGAGAGAAGGGACAATATTTCAGATCATCAGACTTTTCGAAGGTCTATACTTGTAAGCATACAGCTGTAGACACGCTTATCAGAAACCATGCCTATATTGAATTCTGGTCTGGCTGCTACAAGCGGCCAGACCACCCGACAATACTTTGCTAATTTTCAGCATAGCCCAAAATCTAGACAAGTACGTCATCTTACATCATCAAATTGAATTCCTATGGGATACCAGCCCAACAGAGTTGCAAATACCACACGACAACTCACAAACAACAATTAGATTGTTTCATACCAGTATCCTTTCCATCAAACCAGATGATGAATTGATGGTCATTCACCACATCATCTTTGGATCTCAAGATTTCTTCAATGATTGATGCTGACTCCATCCATTTGGATGCTCCCTTGCTCCCTTGTTCCATTCATAATTCGGTTTACTTCAAAAACATCACATCAATTTCATCAATCATGATAAGAATCTTCGGTCCCACCAACCCAATCCACCAAGGATTGTCTACATCTTTTAAACAAATCTCACCCACCCTCCCAGTTGGTTCATTTCTTGCTAAATGAGCCAGCAGGGAGCCTAGATTCAGGCTCATAACCTGTTAATTAGCTTAGGGTAAACAGCCCATTTAGGTGCAACTAAATGGCATTGCTGCCCCTCTTCTATTACATTTAGCACTCGTTGCGGTTCAGCACTTGTTCCTTAATTCCAGCTAAAGTGCACGCGTTTGATAGCGTGGCGCAAGGACCGTTTTTCACGGGTCGTTCAAGCCTGCGCAAAAAGTACTGTGAAATAACTGTGAGAAGGCCCTTCAAAATAATGGCAAAAAAGGTGTTGAACTATTGCTGAATGAAGATCTGCCTAGACAACAACAACAGCTCCACCTTCACGCATATTGTGAATCTCAATCACTTCACCACCAACAGTTGAAAGGTGAGCGTACCTAGTATCTTCACGGTCATTATAATACCTGTACCATTGCTAAGTACAAACTGGAAGGGCATGTATAGTATCAAGATTGCAGGTTGGCTAAACAAGCAAGGTATTACAAACATCCCATGCATACCTGTCTGCAAGAACCTCAAGCTCGAGTGTCACATCAAGGATGACAGTGTTGATGAATTCTGGATCATTACCCAGGACCAGGATGGTGTCTTTGTCAGGTTCTAGAAATCTGAACAGTGGATGTCCTACATCAACATTGGGGAACATAGATCTTTTGAGACAGTCCTATTCTTATAGATGATATCAAGGAAGAGGTAGACGCATCTGGTTTGGGCAGGCATCCATCAGATCAAGATCTGAACTTCCTGGTAGTCAACATCAACAAAGAGGTAGGAGACTGCCCACTAAATACACATGATACTATGAAAAATGATAATGTCATTTTTGGACTGTTAAAGCAGAGATGAGAGGCAAGACCATGATGTGGCAACAACCAAGACATGTCCAAACTGACTATTGCTCGTCATGGAATTTTATATTTTTACCCAATTATGTTACAGGTGTCGCTGATAATGTGATGTTCATGAACGCCATTGAATTTATATTATCTCAAGGGGTCTATCCAAGGTCACATGTTGTTGTAGCTTACTGGTGCTGGTGGCTGGGACTAGCATTAAAAAGGCACATTGAATATGCCATCAGAATTGGGGGTCCAATATGTATCCAGAGGACATGGGACTCTTGGCCATACAATATTCAAATGTGCTTGCCATTTCTCACTCATCCTGCCTCCTGAGAAGAGTCTCCTGTTTAGGTTGGCAAGATTAGCAATTAATACTATTACCCAAAGGAAGAAAACAAAATAGCTTTACTCAGCTTTTGTAGGCGGTGATTCCTGGAATGCCGGTGAAGGCTTTCATTATTGATTGATCCCATATTGTTGAAGTGGTGGTGTACATTGATATTCAATCCGCATTGAAGCATTGATGGTTTCCATCCAATTTTGATGATCCCGGACCTAAATAGGATAAATCCGTATGCACGTACTGGAAAAAGGATCTGGGATCGATTGTGGAGAGAACTATGAGCAGATTCTTTCAGTGCTATTCCAATGAAAATACTTCAACGTTGTTGTGAAGCCTTGCTGATCTTGTATCGTTTGGAAGAATGGTTAGTTCAGCCCAGCATCCATTACACCACTGCTTTGGGCATGTGACACTTCTTTTTTCTTGTTTTGTGTTACAAATTTTGTGAATGGCAAAAAAATGATAGATAATCAGAGCATGCCAATTCCTACGACAAATATTATCCAGATTTGTTTAGCGACTAGAAGGACAAGTTGCAGTTGATAGTCTCCACACTCTTAAGATGATAGATTATTCCTAGTTATTTGCATGTCCTCTACTTCACTCTATTTCAGCCACAAGTGGTGTTTGCTTGCTGCACATTTTCTTTAGCTGTCAAAAGAATGACCAACTCAGGATTGTGACAAAAAGACCAATGATTTTCTTTGCGCATATTCTCCTGGTTTGCTTTTTATTAGTCATACTGACTACCTAAGGTTTTTTTAGATCACTAATGTGACTGGTACTTAATTTTCACCTTAATCTTTACATCATCTAGACTTGCCATGGCATCTCCTTTGGCCAATCCAAGCTCGTTCAGTGCACAGTTGTTGGCAAGTTCTTCCCACCTGCTGCCACAAACCGTTTGAAATTGATTACTCTGAGGCCCTTCCAGCTAAAGCCACTTCAGCTCAGCTAGCCCTCCTCCGTGCAAGATACTGTGGAACCTTTGGTGAAATTGTTCCATATTCCTACGTGTTGCCCAATCAGGATCAGGTGGTATCCTTCAATATCTTTCTCCCTTGTGATATTTCAGGCTGGTTTATGGTTTCGCCAGGTTCCGTGCATGATATTCTACTATTCATGCATCACACAGTACTCTCATCTCAAACATACTTCTACACATTTATATTTACTAATGTTGGGCTATAATTAATTTCCAACTTTTATGAAGCTGCTGTCACAGAAACCAATATTAGGATAGCTTTAGCTTCACATCATTGCCGTCTTCCAACATTTTGCCATTGTGTTTAGATTTAGGCCCTGGCGTGAAGGGTGTCCAAATAAAGTGTTTTTTGTTTCTTTTGTCAACCGGGCAGGTGATCTAGTAAGAGTACGATAACCACAGGAAAATCAAAGAACAATCAACAAACATGAATTGGGTCAAAAATTACATACGAATTCATCAACCTATAACAGTTTCCGTCCAGATGGTTTGGAATTATCAAACAAAACCAAAGAACGGCCCCAGTGCCAACACCACTGCTCCATGCAGACAACAGTCTAGTCAACTCACTGACTGCAGTCTAGTCAAATCACTGAAAATAGCCTAGTCAACTCGCTGATTGCAACAGTACAGGTCAACTCACTGACTGCAACCATCAATGTTGGCGATCGAAATCGTAGCGGGATGGTTCCCCGCTCCGCTGCAACCGCACTCGAGTTCAGCGTAGACAACTCAGCTTGACCGCGTCACCACCATGGACCGACAGAGAAGGTCGACCGCGTCACACCCAGGGAACGGCATGGCACTCGAAGAGCCACCTCCATGTTCCAAGAGTAAACACCTCACCGACAAAAACACATCAACAAAACTGCCGATTGAGGCCAGTGAACATGCAACCGGAACCTATGGGCCGGACGGTGAAAGTAGAAACAACAACCAAGGTATGAACCACACTCTCGCACGCATCAACATGTCATTCACCGTTTTTCGCCGAAAGTGTGCATGCCTACATATCTCTCTCTACAACTTTCAATTTACCCCAACAGACTCAATAAAAGACAGCAGTCTTGACGAAAATGCAAACCCAGAAAGACGACGTGTGCTACAAAGTCCTACTCTAGTTATTTTTTGGCCGACCCATCAGCCCTTTCTAATTGTTACGTGATCTAAGGGCATGTCACACCGGAAAATTCAGCAACCCCAAGAAACTGTATTTATGGCCGGATCCATACTCCATGGAAGCAATCAGAACTTCCTAGATCATGTCAGACATTGATCGAAGGGAAGTTTCTCGCTGTCTCTTTCATGGTAAATATTTNCCTAGTTGGATTATCTACATTAGCAGGTAGTGACTATCAAGCAAGAGTGTAAACTGTTGGCATCGCTTGCGTGGTGTGGTACAATTTTCGTTTCAAAATTTATGGCACGGCCAGGCACGCGCGGCTACAAGAGGCAAGAACCAACAATACACAATACCAACAAACAACAACAACCTCTAAGTCAAATCAGTAAAACATCAACCCATTACGTAAACATACTTGAGCATATTGCATGGTCGTTGCAAAACTTCTCCATTCCATTGCATCGTGAATATTGGCTGAAGCAACCTGAGACCATGAAAGGGCGAGACAACAGACCCAGTAAGAGAGGGTAGTTCAACACGTGGTGACCGTAAACATTTGACAAAATAACAAACTTACATGAACTTCCTTGACATAACATCCTGCATTCGCTATGATCTACACGAAGCTGCTCCACGTTGCAAGATCTTGCCAATATCATGAGTTCAGCATCGTCAAGTCCTTTATCCATTATTGGGTTATTGCTGGAGCTAGAGGGGATGGAGACACTAGATGACTGGTTTATTCCATCACCCGTGGTAGAAGGCGTTGGAGCTCCAGCAATGTTGCCGTTCGATTGTAATCTCAATCCATCAAGAACCGATCTGCAAGAATCATGATCATCGCATTCCTGTTTATTCGCCAAGTAGCAAGAGTTGGAAAAATAGAAGCAACATTCATAATTAATGCACCACTTTCCACATTCGGCCAAGTTTTGATCAAGATTGGAAGGCGAGCAACGCAATTTCATTGCCTCAAGTGACTCATTGTTTGAGGTTGCGACTTGCGATCCTGACCCAGGATTATTATCGTTTGTAAGGGCATTATTCGCAACAACGGAACTGGTAGTTGGGGCATCATCATCTTCGTAAAACTCTTCACAAATGTAATACTCATCGCATTCCAACTTGTTTTGCTGGTAGCAGGAATTTTCACTCAGACCCCTAAAGCAGCATTCATACAGCAAGCAGTGGCCTTTGCATGTGTCCCAATTCTGTCCAATGGTAGCTGGTGTGCAGAGAGACTTGAATGACATATTGTTTTGATCAGATGTGCCAGGACCAACAGTGTTCCCCAGTCCAAAGCCAGAAGATTTAGATGAACTGGAAGTGCCTAATGAAGAGTCCTTGGAGTCGGGTTCGGAAGTTTGGAAATGTTTTCTACAAGGTTCATATTGAGGGCATTCAGCATTGATGCTTGACGAACAAGGGCTGTTGGTAAAACAGCCTAGGAAACGAAGAGCAAGAAGAAATGAAGTGTCGGTTAGCTGTGCATGACAAGAGAACAGAAGTACAATGTAAAATTGCATGTACACTTACACTCATGACTATCGCACGCATCCTGGCATGGCTGCTCATTTGCTTCGAGTTCCTCTTCTGAACAAATCTTTGCAACTATCAGATCTTCAGAGCTTGGGTTATAAACATTGTCGCAAGCACTCACTCTCTTGCAAACAGGTTCATCTGGATATGTGCACTGGGTAAAAGCAAAGCAGCCTAAAGGACAAACCAACACAAAGGCATATAACAATGGTTAGTAGAAGAGAGATAAATGAGTTATGTGAACATGGCAAACAACAGACTCACATTTGACCAACTCGCATAAGTTTTTACACTCTCCAAGGCCGAATGACAAGAGATACTCTTTGGAGCATTTTTTATCAATCTGGTCTAAGTCGACATTTTCATCTTGTTTGATCATCACAGTGGACCCAGTGTTTCCTACCTGGTTCATCTCTGTTGTGGCACTTCCAAGAAAATTGAAACCTACAAGCTCACATGATTTGTACTCATTGCACCACCCCTCCTCCTTTATCGAAAAGTTAACAAGTGTCAACATGAGCCACAAAAAATCATCGCGTACACGAAAATGAAAAAGCGTCGTTCATAAAAACTATACAAGGCTTGTTCTTACCATTCCATAGCATGAATATGCAGGTATATCTTCGAAACAGCATGATCTTTCGTTGCATTTGTCTCTACAGTCTGAGAAAAGCTGTGTGTCTAAAGTAACATCAGTGTTACACACATCTTCAATGATGCCCGAATCCCTGTTGTCACCTCCGATGAGGACTTTGCAGGCTGAATAATCACTGCACTCATCTTCTCCAAGGATTTCAACACAGCTACTTCCGAGTGATGGATGAGCAAAACAGCACATTCGGGCTTCGCAAACCTGGTGACATTTGGCTACCCACTCCTCAGTGACTGGAGCATTGCCTTCTGGAAGGGTGCATGCATCATTCACGGCTATTTCAACTGCATATTTATCAAATGAGGTTGATGGTGGTGTCCACAAGTTGTAAAGTGAGACTAATTGTTCGCAGACGAAATATGAATTGCATTCTTCTGTATAAAGATCACTGCAATCGAAATCGGCCTCTAACGCGTCAGCTGGAACACAGCAAAGGTGAGCCTGGCATTTATTGTAGCATTGCTCTGTGCCCTCCAATGACTTCAGTGATTCTGAAGAGCAAGCAGCTTCTATACCGGCCTGGAACTCATCAAACTTTGGTGTTGAATCACTATTCAAACTGGTGCCCGAGCTCAAATTAGAGGAAGCGGCACCACTATTGTTTGCTAGGCCAGGATCAGCATCAGCCATATAAAACTCTTCACAGATGGAATACTCATCGCATTCCAACGTGTTTTTCTCGTAGCAGGAATGTTCAATCCTAAAGCAGCATTCATACCGAGAACAGTGGCTTTTACAAACGTCCCGATTTTGATCAAAAGTGGATGTTGAGCAAAGTGACTTGAACGATTGAGGCGTGTTTTGATCTGAAATACTAGACGCGCTATTGCTCGCATTGGCAGTCGGGGCACTGGTAGTTGGGGCATCATCGTCTACGTAAAACCCTTCACAGATATAATACTCATCACATTCCAACTTGTTTTGCTGGTAGCAGGAAGTTTCACTCAGACCCCTAAAGCAGCATTCATACAGCAAGCAGTGGCCTTTGCATGTGTCCCAATTCTTTTCAAGAGTGGATGTTNCAAATCAGCAGCAACACCATCGATGATGACTGACTCTCAACTTTGATCGATGTGTTAGATGGGGATGGAGCCCTGGAGTCGCAGAAGACCTTCTAGAGAATTCCAAGTTGAGAAAACTCAACCTCTCTAAAAATATCATCGGAGATGATGCAGCAATAGTTGTTGCCATTTCTCAGATTACTAAGAACAGCTTAGAAGAGCTAGATCTTCGCTACACTTACCCATACCTCACTTCAAGATCTACAGCATGGGGTAATTTTTCAAGAATGCTTTGCAACAAGTCAAGCATTCACAATACCTTCATTTCCAACCACACTCTTCGGCTAATTCAACATGTGGAGCAGCAAGATCACAGATTGGATTCATTGCTGTTATTTGTTTCTTGTGATGTTTATAAAACAGAGGTTCATAATTGTTATCTTTCATTTACGCATTACCAAAAGCAACACTCAATCTTTCACTTTGTCCTCAACAGGTCCTCAACAACAACATCTCGTGCAACTATTTTTGGGGAACCGTACTCTGAGGTTCATCCAATTGCAATCATCTAAAGCAACTTTTCATGAATAATTTGCAATATGCCAAGCTGGAAACTCTTCTTCTTTCTTTATAATTCAAAATACTTATCCTCCCCAGATGTTGTTACGTATATAGGTATGAGTTGTCTGAAAGTTGCACTTAAGTTGCCTGATTCAGTGCCTGCTCAAGTTGCCTTGTCAAGTCAGCAAAATTTCTCATTCTCCAGTTTGCCGTGACAAATTGAAGGGGTAAATCTGTTGCTGGGATTTAGAATGCAGATGATACTGGTCGAGATTGCGTAACTTAACTAAATATACTTCCAACATGGCTGACACCTGACACCCAGCTCCAGGAAAAATGATTCAGTGCTGTAGCTGTAGCTACTCGGATACATCTCATACAAATTAAAAATCAAGCTCTTACCAACTCAAGGCAGACAAAATCCCAACCCTAATTGATTCCAAGCCACACATGTGATGGAGGTCTCGTCGTAGTCCGAGAGACCACGTGTGTAAAATGCAACATTTTGAATGGGAATCTGAAAATTGCCAGCATAATCTTCGAACGATTGCAAGAACGGTTTGATCATGGCAAGTGTGGGACGAAGGTAACGAAGCTGTAATTTTACTGTAGAATTCTACTGTGTTCGTGTTGGTAGGTAGAAACTATTTTGTTATGAAATACATGATGATCGCTACGGCGCAATCGTGGTCAAAAACTGCTAATATCACTGGAAGTGGGTACTCAAAAACGGAGATTACATCGAAGGAGAAGAAGAAGAAAAATAGGTAGAACTCCTTGTTGCACCTAGTCATAAATTTATATATCCCATGCAGGTTGTGATGACCTCTCTACTTACAGTTCTAATCTATCAGAACTTCTACTCTGCCTCCTTGGCTGCTGCATCTTTCTTTGTCGTAGAGCTCTCGGCTGCAGCTTCATCAGTGATCTCGCCCTCTTCAGTGCGCAATTGTTTTGCCTCTGGTTGTTCGCCATTTTCGTCAGGAGTAGAAAGCGGGCGTTTCTTTGATGCCTCTCCTCCTCCAAATGGACTTGCCCCAAATGTAGATGTTGACCCACCAAACCCACCACCAAAAGTTGTTCCAAACTTCGCCTTTTGTCCGAATGATAAAAGATTCGCAGCGGCAGCCATTGGAGATGAAGAGGGGGCTGTGAGTGTGATGTTGGCAGACTTGCCAAAAACAAACTTTCCTGGTGTTGCACCAGGATTTGGTGGTGTCAAACTGAGAAATGCACCACTTCCCCTTCCCGGTGTGTCAGAAGCTTTGGCGGCAGCAGCACCGCCAAAAGTGGATGCGGAGGAGGAAGCTCCGCCAAAGATTGAAGCTGAAGGGGTCGAAGTTGAGGCACCAAAGAAAGAAGGTTTTGGACAGTCAGGTTCCGACTGCGCGGGCGCTGCTTTGGGAACACCAAATGCCATGGGTGACGCCAAAAGAGGTAGCGCAGTATGAGCTGCACTAGACCCAAAGGCTGCATTTTTTTTGTCGCCGGGTGGAGTTGGTCCCTTAGTGCTCTCTTTTGTTTTGTCTGATTCGGCCCTTACTGGAACAGGGGGCAGGGGTTGTTTGAGAGAAGCTGCGAGTGCAGTCTGCAATTGAGACTTGACAACCGTGGCAGACTCTTTAGGCTTGCTGTCAGCTTTCGCTTCATCACTTCCCTTCAAAGATTTTTCTGAACCTTCGGTAGCAGATGACGACTCTGTTTCTTGTTCCTTCATGGCAGCTAGCTGTTTCGCAGCTTCTTGTTTTTTAGCCAACGCAGCGGCCTTGCGTTTCTTCAGCCTAGAATGAGTCCAATTCGATAAAGTGAAAGACGTTTAGACAGGTATCATCATGACAAATAAGAAAATCACAGTTTCTTAGTAAACTCACAGCGCCATCTTCAGTTTCATTTCTTCCTCTTTTTTGGATGCCGCTGTAGTAGATGGAGCATCCTTCTTCAGGGAAGTCGATGGTGTTGCCATCTTCTTTTGAGGAGGAACCTTCGTGCTCTGGACAGCTGGGTCTGCCGCCGTGGTAGAAGAGATCTTCTTAGCAATGGTAGACTGTGTCACTATCTTCTTTGGGGGCGGAACCTTCGTACTTTCGGCAGCTTGCTGTGCCTCCGTGGAAGGTGGCGTCTCTTTCTTCTCGAGTACTGATAGTATGGCAGCCTTCTTTTGGGGCGGCACCTTCGTACTCTCAGCCATTGACTCTGGAGCGGCATTCTTCTTCGGTGCATTGGCCTTGCGCTTCTTACCCTTTTTGTTGGCTGGAATGGTGGTATCAACACTAGCTTTCTCTGCCACAATTTTTGTCGCAGCCGCACCTGGCTGTTTCTCGGCAACTTCTGCATTCGCATCGGGCTGGACCTCAGATTTGGTGCTCGGAGCGGGTTTGGCTGTCTCGGTGGGAGATAGCTTTCCAGATGAATCTGATGCAGTATTTGTGGGTACTGCCTCAGTCTCTCCATCTTTCTTCGCGTGGGGTTTCTCGCCCGTGGCAGCTATAGCCACTTGGGCAGCATCCGCACTAGCACTAGCAGCAGCTGAGGCGATGGTGGCCGCACCAAGCTTTTGTTTCAAGCCAGTAATTTCTTTCTGAAGAGATTCCTCGGTCGCCTTTGCCTTGTCTTCTGCTACCTTTGCGGCCTTAAGACCATTCTGCATCTTCGACATCATTTTCTTGAAATTGACCACTCTCGCATTCAGTGAGTTCAAATCAGCCTTAGATGTCTTGGCTTCGCCTTCTGCCTTTTTGGTCGCCGCCTAAATCATTTGCAACAAAAATCAAATAAATGTTTAGTCAATAAACAAGGATACGAGTGCAACTCGTTATCAGTGTCGTGCTCACCTGAGCCTCTAGAATCTTCTTATTGGCAAGATTATTCGACTTGGCTGTTTTGGATAACTCTTCATTCTCCTTCTTAGTCTTATTGAGTGCCGCCTTGAACGCTTCGATAGATGATTTTTGTGATGAAATATCTTTATTGAGACGAGAAACAAGGCCCTTTGCATTGGCCGAATTGGTGTCTGCCTGTTCCTTTAGGGTTTTCAGTGATGAGTATTCTCCCTTCAATTTTTCAATGCTTGCAAGTGCCTGAGCATGTTCCTCTGGGTCGATCTAAAGGGTTAAAAACAAAATGTAATCAGGGTACGACACAGAGAAAATGACATTCGACAAAGTGCACTTTCAAGCATGTGTGGCTTTACCTGATTGAATTTGGACACAAGACTGTGCACACGGCCCTTCCAGGCCTCAACTTCCCGCAACAAACTATCCTTCTCCGCCTCCAACGACGCCCTCTCGACTTCCATACTCTTCATCTTTTCCATCTGTGGCGCAGTAGAAGTCTTCAACACATTGAATTGAGACTGGACCTCTGATAGTTTCTTTCTGACTTTTTGCGACTCTTCCCGGAGCATGGTGTTGCTCTCGCGGATGAGCACGAGTTGTTCCTCGGCGCCCTTGAGCTTGGTGCGAAGATTATCCATTGCCTTTTCAGTTGCTCTGGTTCCTCCATTTCCATCCTTACCGCTTTCACCAAGTATCTTTAGCTCAGATCTGGCTTCTTCTAAGCATCTCTTGGCCAGCTCTGCAGCTGTACGCTCTCGCTCTGATGCACGCTTTGCCGATGCAAGATCGGCCTCTAACATGGTGCATTCAGATTGTTTGAATCGGAGCAACTCGCGGAGATCGGAGAGTTGCTTCTCGCCAACTGAACTAGCACCATCAGCATTGTCTCCACCATCATTGGACGATTCATTCCCAACAAGTTGAGATGTCTTCTCCGATTGGAACTTCTCCACCGTCGAAGATAATGAAGCCATTTGGTCATGCAACAAATTATTCTGGCTGCGCATATCATCAAGCCTCGTCTTAGCCTCCTGCAACGACTCCTCGAGCTTCGCTTTCGACGATTTCCAAGCACCCTGCTCCACCTCTATTTCCCCTTGCCTGGTGGCAAGCTGAGACTCTGCAGTCTCGCGCAAGCGTTGCTCAGATTCCACCCCAGAGCGTGCATCGCGCAAAGCAGAACGGGCTTCAGCATGCAACGCCAGTTCGCGCTCATAATTGACATTGGCATTCTTGGCATCCAGTTGATATCGCTTCGCTTCCGTCGTCAATGATTCCATATTGGCAATGGCCTTGGAGGCATCCTCCTTTGAACCTCCAAGCTGCGCAGTGAGAGAATCAATCTTGGCCTTTAATTCATTCACAGCCTTTTCCTTCTCATCCCGATGGGACATGAGATCATTGGTCAATTCGGCCACGGCCTCTTTTTGGGATTGTTCCGACGTGCGGAGCTTTTCTAACGTGGACGTGGTTTCGTCCTTGTACTTGGTCGATACAGCAGTTAGCTCAGCAACCTGCTCTTCAGCGGCCTTAGCAATGTTTTGATAGTCCACAATCCGCTTCTGTGCTGTTGCAAGGTCAGACTTGGTAGAGTCAAGCTCGGTAGTCAGAGCGGTCACCTTGGCCTCAAGCACCTCCTCAACACTAGTGTCAATGGTCACATCACCAAGCTTGACCTTGGCAGCAGTCAATTCCTTCTCAGTTGTTTTGAGTTTTAGAGAAAGTTCTTCAATCTTAGCCTTCAAATTGGACCCCTCCAAACTTTCCTTGGCGGCATTCACAGTCGCTGCCTCCTTTTGGGCTGTGAGTTCCTTAGCACTTTGATCGAGATCGGCAATCTTGCCCTCCAACTTTTGAACAGCTGTAGTATGCTTCATGGAATCATCTGACTTTGATTCCTGAAGACGTTTCACCTCCTCATGCAGATTTTCAAGTTCGCCCTCCGACTTGGCCGTGAGGCTCGCCTCGATGCGTTGGACCGAGGAAAGGAGGGTTTCCTGCCGAGCAATTTCTGATCGAAGGGCAGATGCTTCGGACTCCATGCGTCTCTCGTTCGACGTGGATGTTTCGAGCTGCACTTCAATTAGCCTCATTTTTGATGAAGCCTAAATTGATGAAATGAACCAAGATACATGTGCATGTGAGAGAATGATGAACTGCTTCCAACAAACATGACGATACAACAGAACACAATTCACTCACCTGCTGATACTGCTGCTCCTTCTTCGCCAACTCACCCCTAACCATCTCCAAATGATTCTGAGTCTGACCCTTTTCGGATGTTGAAGTGGAAAAAGCAAAATCCACATAGCTGCACGATTTGAACTCTTCGCACCAGTCTTTCTCCTGTCACAGCAGCAGCGTTAAGTCGTAGGAACAAATAAACGTACATTCACAGAAGATGTTACAGCAAAGATTATCAAAATGACGACGCATAGAGCATTCAGCAAAAGATTAGCTCACCATAGGATAACAGGAATAAGCTGGAACGTCTTCAAAACAACATGACCGCGTAATGCATCGCTCTTCACAGGCATCGTAAAGAGACGAATCATTATCAACCTTGCTGCTACAAATACTGTCAACGCCAAACTTTTCCTCCATCTGCTTGGATAACGTTATTTCTTTGCCGCTATCATTGATCAACACTTGACATGGGCTATAAGCATTGCACTCCTTTGCTCCCACGGAGGCGCGGCAGTTGCTCTCAATCTTTGCATCGACTAGGCAGCAGAATCGTTGGGCGCATACTTGATGACAATCCGCGATCCAATCCTGGTTATCAGCGTATGGGTCTCGGGGGATAGAACAAGCTTTTGCAACAGCCTCTGCCACTGTGTCGAGATCTGGTGGGCCCTCTAGTGATGATGTGAGGGGATTCTGATCATGGGGGATAACTAGCGCCTCACATGGTTTGTACGCACTGCACGCATCCACGTGTACGTTGGAACAATCATCTGTATCTTCGGTGAAACAGCAGAGGTGGGTTTGGCATTTGTTATGGCATTGTGCTATACCCTCCAAAGTTTTCAATGAGTCCTCGGAGCAAGCTGATTCTAATGCTTGGATGAATTCATCAACCTCCGCGTCTACTCCTCCATTATTTTTGACGGTTGCTATCTCATTTGTCTTTGTTGGTTTATCAACATAGTTTGGCGATGTATCAACAAGGGTCTCACAGCCAGCATGGGCAAGGCAGTTCTTGCTCGAGTCATTGGCACAACCGTAAGCTAAATACAAATTGCCCAAAGGTTGAGAACCTCACAATTAGAATAGCGACACCCAAAATAAATGTACAGCAAAGAACTCACCTCCCGTATTAAAGCAGCACAAATGATCCCTACACAAACCCTGACATTCCGAACGACCAGATGCCAAACTCAAAGAATCCTCCGAACACACCTCATCAATATGCTTGGCCAATTCAAACAATTCCACCGCACTCTTGTAAGCCGGATACAACACCCCACATTGCTTATAATCCCCACAAACCAAATGACCCAGCTGAACATCATCGCATTCATACTCCCCCGAAAAGCAGCAATGAGCAGGCTGGCACACGTTACTACATTCCAACGCGCCAAATTGAGCGATATACTCAGCCTTGCACACGTTGGCAATGTCCAATTCGTACGTGACAGTATCACTCTTCCACCCGGAGGTATCCACCAGATGATTCAAATGTTCGCAGGAACCGTACTGTTGACAAAATCCAACATTGGAGGAGCAAGAATTGGCGGTACGAAGTGGATTTTTGGAGCTGCCGTAGTATTTCTCGAATAGTTGTTCGATGGGCGGGTAGGTGTTGGAGACGTAGCAACATGCTCCGGCGCCGCATGCCTCGATGCACGGATCGGGGGGATTCAATCCGGCAGAATTGCACGATTGCATAACTTGATTGGCCACTGAGTCTTCTTGTTTCGTTGTCGCTGTTGTCGTCGTTCCCCCTACTGCATTATTTGCCGTAGTCGACGAGGGCGATGCAACAGCATGGCCACTCCCCCTCCAACTTTCAGCAACATTGGCACATGGCCCCTCGTACGCACTACACCACCGATCATCCTCCAATTCACACCCATAAGTCTCAGGATGGCAACATCGCGATGGACGACAATACTCGGAACACGCATCGAACCCATCCGGAGTTTGGAGGGATGCCGACGAGCACACCGAATCCAAGTACGATGGCTTGGGCGCATCCAATGTAGTCTTTGACGGGAGGACCGTGCCGCTCATGCTTCCCGCACCTCCAAAGCTACCACCCTGATTCCCGGCAGGATCGATATTTGTGTCTCCATTGGAAGAATGCAATTCTAACGCCATGCAGGCAGCACGGTAGGTGGCACAATCGGAAGCGTGATCCTCCCAGCAGCTATTCTTGTCGGTGGCGGGGGCGGAACAGCAATCTGCGACGTGGCATTCATCATTGCACTTTTGACGTCCCGATGCAGTGATCCAATCGGTGCAAATGTCATGAAGATTTGCTGGTGGGGGAGGAAGATTGTTGTTATTCTGACCATTATTACTACTCTTGTCAAGTATACCACCATCATTATTGTTCACGGAAATGGCTTCCTCCATTTCAAATGGACTTCCATCTTGTGCAATAATGTATCCAATGGCAGAAGCGCAGAATAGAATAACTACAAGAAGAAACACATACAATAACATCCTGACTATGCATTTGGCACCATTGCAGCATTTGGGATTCCTGTTTGGCCCGCCGATATTTCGACTAGACTTGGAGTTGATGGAGTCAGCGCAGCAATTATTTATGCATCCACAAGTGAACCAATGTTTAAGATAGGCACAAATGAGTCCCCCGCGATGATAGCGGGTGGGTCGTCGATCCTTACTGGGAGTGGCACTGTTGTTGTTGCTATCGCTGTTGTTGTTATTGTTGTTGGAATTGTAATAATCACCTTCGCCATAGCTATCATCATCATATCCACGATCGACATCCTCGACAGAAATGGCCTTGTGAGAATTCCTCTTTCCAGAGGAGCCACTTCCATTGGTAGATGGGTGATTACCATTGACATTATCACCATTGCGTCGTTCCCTGGGAGGTGCATCCGAATAGGGGGGGAGGTCCATTCCATCATCGTCGTCGTCGTCCAGTGCGGAGAGGGGGGCGCGCTCGAGATCTACGCAGGGAAAGCCTGCGCTGCCGCCAAATCCAAAAGGCATGGTTCGAAGATTGATTACTCGGTGGAGAGAGAGTTGTGGAGTGTAGACCAAAGAGAGAGAGAGAGATGTGAATGTGGCGAATGGTTCGTCTTCAATGTTAATGGTTCATGTTTGTGTTCATTGTGACAACCTTTCGCTTTCGCACCAACACAAAAGCAAAACGGCTTGGCAATCAAGGAAGGATCCCAAGCTATCCCAAGTCCCAAGCAAGGATCCAAAGTCCAAAGGATTTCTGAAATCTCGATAGATATCTACATAGGAGCTTCATACATCTAATCACGGACACAATGACCTATGGCTACACCACGATTATTTTGTGTCGTTGTGCCGCCAGCTAGAAAGGTAGATCTATGTACCTATGTACGACACATAGGTACAGGATACAGGTCACACGTCACACCCAGTCACACCACAGTATCTTCAGTATCTATGGTATGGTAATCTATGTAGGTAGGTACGGTAGGTAGGTATCTTGCGTGTATCTGGGATTATTGCAACCATCCTTGCAACCCCATATTTCACGTATAATTGTCACGTGATAAGACGTGACGTAGATAAAGTACGATACGATATCGTACATCGCGCGACGCGAACACGAAGACATGACAATCGACAACCCAACCATAACAATGAGCCGCTGCCCCCAAACCCTGCTTGCCATGGCCACGATTGGTCGGATGTAATGGTTCCGCCGGGTCGAATCGCTTAATTAGGTTGTTGCCGAGGGCGGTTAGTCAGCGTTTTGGCGGAAACTAATTATTTATTAATAAATTAACACATTTACTACACAACGTCGAATTTGCATGTTGTAGCAATAANCGTGCCAATCGACCTTCGAGCGCCTCATTTTCGTGTTTGAAACAGGATACCTCGGCCTTCAACTTGGAAACTTCCTCTGTCAAATTATGATTCTTGGCTTCAATAAGGGGCAATTGCTCCGCACGTGCATCGGCCAGCGCAAGCTGATCATTCTGACCTTCATTCGCAATGAGAGGAGCATCATTCTTCGCAACCAACGCTCTGTATAGATCCCGCTGATGGACAATCCCCACGACAAGCTTCGACTGCTTCTCCCTCTCTTCCCTTAGAGAACCCACCTCATCGCGGAGCGAGTTCAATTCAATCACATCCGAGTCACTCTTGATTTTATTCTCCAACTCGCTAATGGCAGCAGACATGGAGTGATGCTCCCGCAACAACTTTTGATTCTGCTGCTGAAGGGATGAAATATCATGAAACGCAATCCCATCTCCACTCTCGGCCGACCGACGCTGCAACAAACTCTGAACCTGCGTCGCCAAGTCCACATTCTCCCTCTTGTATTCTCCGCATTCCCGTTCCAGCTGTCGATGATTCGTTTCCAAATCCGTGGTATCCGCACGCATATCGGTAACCTCCCTTCGAGCATAATCCAACCTTTCATTGGCCATATCCAACTCCTCCAATGCACTTTCCAATTCCAATTGCTTTTGATGAAAGATTGGAGTTTTGGATGCAACATCGTGATGGATACGGTCAATCAATATCTTGAGCTTTTGATTCTCGTGGTTCGCATTGCGCAATTCGTCTTCCGTCTCGGCTAGGCGGGTGTACAGATCGGTGAGGCTCAGGGGACCACTGGAATCATCCAGCATCATCAAGCTGTTGGAGCTGCCATCCGTGATTGCCAAAGGTGCCTCCCCTCCCTCGATCCTCCTTCGTCGAGGCGTACTCTTCAAAATGTCCTCTTCGATCCTCAACTTGGCTTCCTGGGCCACGACCAATTGTTCCTCCAACTCTTTTCTCTTTTTCAACTCTTCCTCCCGCACTTGCTCCACGGCACGATCAATCCCCTCCGTCAACCATCGTTGAACCTCATTCGCCTGCTTCGCCGCCTCCTCCGCAGCCTCCTTCGCATACCCCTTCATCTCCTCCACCTCCCGCAACAGCGAAGCGCGCTGATCCTCCGCCAACAGCATGCGCTGCTCCTTCAATGCCACCAATTCCCTCTCCTTGTTCAAATCCTGCTCCAGGACTTCCTTCTGTGACGCGTGTTCCATTTCCCGATTGTACAATTTGGTTTGGAGGCGGTCGATTTCTCCGGAAATGTGCTCGCTCGCCATTCGTGCCGAGGACATGTCGCGCTCCCTCTGTTCCAATGTCAACTGAGCCCGATCCAACTCCATCCTCATAGCCCTCATCTCCCCTGAATGAGTCTGTTTCAAACCAGAAATCAAAGTCATCTTGGACGCCACCTCCCCCTCCAAATAAGTAGAGTGCGATGTAACCGCCTGCAATTCCTGCTCCAACCGTTTCGCCTGCAGCCTCAATGGAATGGCCTCGCTCGAGCTCTTGGAATTCTGCGTCGACATGCTGGACAGCAGCGTATTGTACTCCGCGTTGGATTGGACGAGCCGGGATATTTCGGAGCGCAGTGAGTCCGCCTCTTTTTCGACGCGGTCGACGCGTTCTTGGCCGTGTGTCACCTTGTCTTTCATTTCGAGGTTCGCGTTCGTTTCGGTAGTTAGGATCGCCCTCAAAGATTCTTTTTCGGTATTGGTTTGGGATAGTTGAGTCTTCGTACTGGCCAATTCTCCCTGGAGCTTTTGCGTCTCCGTGTGGTGCTTGGAGGATGCTTCGTCCTTGGCAATGAGCTGACGCCGCAAATCGTCCCGCTCTTTTTGGAGGGTGGTAAAATTGGATTCGTAAGTGGAGTACAGCGCCTCTTGATTGAGTGCCGCGGCTGTTTCCCGTGCTGCCTTGTCAATGGGATCCAAATCCAAATCGTCCGTGGTGTCCTCCCCAATGTCATCCACAAATTTGTCAATAATTTTGTCAGCCGCAATGTTATCCACAATTTCTTGAATGAATTTTGAAGCATCCTCCTCCTCTTCCTCTTCCTCCTTTTCTTCCGTCGGCGTGGCCGTTGCCGTTGCCATGGCAGAGGTGGAAATGGCATCCATGATGGCGCCTGCAGCGGGTGTGACGACAATTTCATTCCCCTCGATATCACCATGGTCCACAATTTCAAAAATCTCTTTTTTTTTCTCCCCCTTTGTGGCGGGAGTCGCATTCTCCACGGCTGCCGTTGATCCCCCCACGGCCACGGAAACGCCGCCAATGGCAACCCTGACCTTCTTCTTGGGAGAGGGCGAGGGAATGGCATCGGCAAATCCGGCAAGGTGGACGGTAGACACTGGATGACCAGGCTCGGTCGACTCCTCCACCACCTCCGCCATGGGAACATCGTCGCCATCCTTCCCCTCGGCATTGTTATCAATGGCATTATCATTGGCGTCAGTCGCGCTACCCGTCATGGCGGTTGCCGTTGCCTCCGCGGCCGTAGTCGTGGCAGGAGCAGTGGTATTATTGGTGGCGTCCTCCATGGTACTATCGCCGTTATTGCTAGCCATGTTTTTAGTGTTTGATTTGGTGGGATTGTTTCCCATTGAAGGATTGAGTTGCACTGCGAGATATCTATTAGTAGAGCGTCGTTGTCGTGTCCGTCATGGTTGGGTCACGTTGTGGTTATGGCTTTGCGGTTTGCGCGCGGTGGTGGTGATGGAAATGGACATTCGGCGTGCGGGCAAATATGGGGGCGAATGAGAATCCCCGCTGCCCCCCGATAATCCCCAACTAGCTCTGTTGCTTCTTCAGAGTTGGTTCTTGCAGGTTCTTGCAGACGTCTCCTTACTCAGCTTAGGATGGAGGTGATTTAGCCAGATGGGCTGAAGGGAACCAACCGTTTTGTGGGCATATTTGTTAGATGTTAGATGTTGTTAGATCTTGATTATAAAGTTTCGCACGTCGCAAA
>JAZGVS010000134.1:0-20410 GCA_037356235.1 Bacterosira constricta
CCACAAAGCTGACATACCCGTATCGGTATACTATAATTTTCAAGATGTTTGTCAATTTAACTTTTCTCGGACCCATCTATTTTTGTTACCCGGGCAAAAATCATAGTTTGAAATTCAACTGTTATTTTTCACCATGACGTAGGAATTAGTAGTACTCAATTCAGAAATTGGCGGGAAGCGGCCCGCCACCATCTCCGGCGTCAAAATACACAAAGAAAGAGAGAGAGAAAGACCATGGCCGCCGAAGTTGCTCCTAATGGCATGCATCATAGGAATCACCTTATTTGGGTTGAACATCCTCATGTTCGCACTGCGCTGGGCTGAGGCAGGGTCTATGCTACCCTCGCGTGACTTGGCCCAGTGGAATCAACCGGGAGCTTATGCCTCCTTGTGGCACGAGGTGTTGGATGCGCCATGGATCTGGCATAATATGGCATTCGGCGCTGAGTACTGAGCAGCACGTCATGGAGGTTATGGATATGGCGTAGTGGATTTGGATGACCCATGTCGGAAATAATGCATGCATCGGTTGCGTAACGTATCCATATGGGGCCATGGATTGGATGCGGCAAAGATCCGATGGGGCTTGGTATTGATTATCCATTGATTGAGTGAGGCAAGGGTAGACATGGGATTCATTGGAATGAGGTGGCATTGATAATAATATCGCAGGGGGCTGGATAGACATGGATAATGCAATGGGATTGCAGTGATTTGACTTCAGCTCGCGGGGCGTAGATGAATGGATGGCATCAGTGTGGCCTAGGTTGATCATTGCACTGGCATTTTTGCACGCAGGGGCTGGATGGAATGGATCATGAGAGTGGTAAAGACCGAATTGAAGGATTTCCTCCTAATTCCACCAACAATCCCACCAACTTTCATGCATGAATTTCCAATACTTCCAACGCAAGCTCACTCAAGCGGCCAACCTCATATTGGCAAATCTACATCGCTCTGTGATAAAACGCTACGACATCCGTCGTCACTTTCCTCGCATGTAGTAATTACCTCCTCTTCCCTGTTGCGGTGGCGGCAATCAAGATTACCTCAATCCACCACCACGCATCGTACCCTCGAGGAGGTGATTGAGGGAGACAATGGCAGTTCTTCTTGGATATAAATGCAAAAGAGAAAAGGAATGCCGAAAGTTGCGCAAAAAACACAGACAGAGGATAGGAGAGAGCGAAGCCCAAACATCAAAACAAGGAGATTATTTCACTCGAGTACTGAGTTTGACAAAACAAGTAATAAGGGTTGACAAAGTGATGTAATTATGCTTTATAGTTCTGAGGTTGTATGCGCAAATGATAGATTGTATGCTGAAAAAAGTCTAGTGTAGGAAATGAATATGCATGATAAATTAAAATAATTCATGCTCCAGTGGACTCAAGATAATACAATCATTTTTACATTCACAATTCATACACAATCAGCGCAACTCACCTTATCATCAATAACCTTCCGAATAAACCTCAACCTCCTCAAAGCCGCGCCGCATCAGTATACTGCTTCCCCCAAGCCTTGGCCAACTCCGGCGCCCCCGGAAAAATGGTCACCGCCACTACACTCGAACTAAACCCCGGTTGATTTTGCACACAGTGATCTAAAAACGTGGTGCCCACGGCCAGTTGCCAATAAATGCTGGCTTTTTTGAAGGAGAGGGCTGTTTTCGTGTCTTTGGAATTGACCACTTGGTCGTTTTTGCATATCCTGGCATGTAGATTGCACACTGTCTTATCCAACTCGCTCTGCCAATTGCCATAATGAACAAATACCCCCCACTCTCGTTTAATATTCTTGAGCACATAGTAAGTAATGTACCATGTACGAATACTAATGGTACGCTGGGGGTATTGTTAATGTTGAGTGAATGGTGGCTTCGTGATTCAGCAATGGTGGATAGACAATGGGTCATTGAAACTTGGAACGCCTGCTTCCACGCTAGCTGATGGTGGCTGTTCCAGCTCCTCATCCTGACTGACGAACAATCCATTGCTCTTTACTGCAAAATTCGCTGCGTCCTTCTCCATTGTTATCTTCTTTTAGACGCGTGCCATATAAATCATGCTTGCTCCTCCAACCGTATTGGGATGAGTTCCTGCACATCTCCGTGCGACCTTGGATTTCTATAAATGATAGCAATACCGATCTGATGGCATGTATTCAGGTGATGAGAAAATAGTGGATCATCTCATGAAACTGAATTGGGAAGAGAATGCATTAAATTCAATTTTGTATGGAGATGAGGAGGAGGAGGAGGGCAGAGGGGAGCAGTGGTAATAATCATGTAAGCTTGGAGAAGTAATATTTTGGGTGCCTCTGGTTTGTTGGAAATTGAGTATATTGAGTTTGCTTGAAAGCTTGGTGGCGATAAAATGTGCCAATTATTTTTTATCAGCAACGGAAGCCAAGACGATGATCGATGCCGCAGCACTGATCGACTGGAATGCAACTGAGAACTGTTGACGGAATCCTTGGAAGACTCCCTTTAAGTTCGGTGAGGATTTGTGTAGCTTGAAGGGAAGAGAATGTGGTTACTGTAGCCATTAGGAGCGATGGTGGGGGTGCGTTGTGTTGTGGCCATGATTATGGTATAATAG
The DNA here is from genome assembly GCA_037356235.1 of Bacterosira constricta. Classification (NCBI taxonomy): domain Eukaryota; phylum Bacillariophyta; class Thalassiosirophyceae; order Thalassiosirales; family Thalassiosiraceae; genus Bacterosira; species Bacterosira constricta. The sequence goes on from JAZGVS010000134.1 coordinate 2,604, forward strand.
CAATAGAAGATAGTAGATTATGGTCTTCCTCAGTCTTCTCTGTGTATTTTGACGGTGGAGATGGTGGCGGGTCACTTCCCGCGAATTTTCTATTTGAGTCCTACTAATTCCTACGTTGTTGCGAGTATTCTTTTTACCCAGTCAAAACTATTAGTTGAATTTCAAACTATGCTTTTTACCCGGGTAAAAAAATAGATGGGTCTGAGAAAAGTTAAAGTGACAAACGTCTTGAAAATTGTAGTATACTGCATTTGTGGACATGATTCGAATTGTCACACGCTCCTTGCGCAAAAGAAAAACATACAAATATCCGGAAGCCGAGGCGGCATCATACGCAAGAATCACTTGGCACGTTCGCAATACTCCGCGGACATCACCATGACCAACAGGCACACTCAATTATGAAGACCTACAAAAAGCGCAGCTCACCTCCCAATACAGATGGTAAGAAAAAGAAACGGGATAAAAGTCCACTCAAAATGTCGGCATTTCTTATTGAGGAATGCTGGCGTCTATTTGAAAGTATATGGGCAGTGAGGAACAGTACTCTCCATAGCAGTGATGGTTATGCCACACAAGCTGAGGACTCAAAACTGACTCGCAAATTGCTCTGATACAAAATAAAACAAGACGAGATGCTCCACTACGCTGGCAGACATCACATCGATTATCCCACTGATACCATTTTACTGTGGAATAGAAAATGAAAGAAACAACTCCTTTGTATACTCGACAAACTTCATGAACTTTACTCATTGAACGTCAAACTCGCATCCGAGCACCAGGCGAAGCTCGACGAATACTTCATATATCCAGATTNCCTTATTGATCCTTCACTGATTGAGGGCGATGAGGTATCGGGTTGGCCACCCATCAAAAGCTACTGCATGCGGGGATTTATTTCCCGGCCGGGCGATCAGTAGTTTTCACTAGCAATAGTGTCATGCAGACGTAGCGATAATAATTTTCATTTACTCTCTGAAATACACATGCCAGTTAATACTCAAAGACCATTACTACATAACTGAGTTGGCTGTTTGGGTCATATTATTTGTGCACAAATAATGATAGGCACTAGATAGTTGTACAGTTAGTACCAACATTGTCTAGACCGAAGTATCAACTTTGAACAGCAAGCCCTCCAGCCATTCTTTTGGAACATCGATATTTCTAACTAAGGTGAGGTGCAGATCGATGTATCTCAACAACAAGTACATTTTGCATGATTCTACCTCTTTTAACACACACACAGAGGCTAATACATGGTTGGGTGAAGGATTTATTTGGATGGCTCATCTCTTTTCCTGCTCAGCTCTGATGATAATATGTTGAACTGTGATGGTACGCCTCGAACTCATTTTTGGAGCATTCTATCATGATCGCATACCCTAAACACAATCATAGTGATTAAAGCTCAGGGCATGAATCGTGATAATATTCACAAATTCACCTACTTCACAGCGGTATTTGGAGACTCATCGCATACCCTTAACACAATCATAGTTAAATAGTGAACTCAGGACAGGACATGTGAATCGTGATAAGATCGTGGGGCCAGCATAGAACTCCTCTCTTTTCATACTCAGCTGTTAGACTTTGGTAGATACACATCGGCTACATCCCTAAAACACAATCATCCTCATCTTCATGTGTGAGAAAATCTGCATGCAGGATATCAATCGTGATACTAGTGGTCTTGTGGCGATCCCAGTTCGATCTGAGTTCAATAAACGAAAAACAGATCAACGCTGGAATGATGTGATGTGGGCTATCACGCCACCCAAACTGGTAACCTTCATAAAAAACTGCAGGATAAACAACAATAAACAGCAGAACAAAGCATCCTTTTTTGATAGCATCCAATCTCACGCATGGGAGTGTTCGAAGGTGAGCACCATTTGAAGGCCTCCTGACACAAGTTTGGCTGAGACCCCCTGCCTTATCTCTTAATTTTTTCTACATCGTTTCAGGCACCGAAGATGGCAGTGGTCATGGTCACGACTTCTGTAAAATGATCGCCACCAAGGTGCATTCAGAATCTGAATTTCCTGTTGAATGCAAGCAGTACAATGACGCTGTCTCGCTTTTCAAGAGGCAAAGCTCTGTGACGAACGCCTACGCTGGGATGTCGCCAGGAGAAGCAATCGATGCTAAGCGAGCAAAATCGGAAGGACACCTGAACAATGCTCAGATCATACGTAGGATGACCTCAAAGAAGAATGGTCGATTCTACTAATTACTGTAGGGTATGTCGATGATCGCATGTGCTATAGCTGTGGCGGCTCTCGAGCGCACGAGGCCGAGCCACTTTGTTTGCTGAAGTGATTTGATGAACAAAATGAACAGTGTATGACTAGGGGCTTGTTTGTTACAAGCTGTTTGATTAATTGATGCCTTTTTCTTTCCAATGTCACGTCTTTTGCTCTGGAAATGCAACGCAGCAAAGGAATTATAACTTGCCCAATATAAAATAATGTCCCATATTAGCTTGTAGTTGTTTGTTACACCGATTTTGTACCTCGACTCATTATGATGAATTGTTAGAATGATTCATGCAGAGCAAACAACAGCGTCAACACCCCCATTGTCATCAAACTTATCATAGAAGAAGACACGGAAGTTGCTGCTGATGATTTGGGTCGGTTTGGCTTTGGAGAAGGTTGTGAACTTCTGCTCGGCCCCTGGCTAATAGTCGGCTGCGGTGATGGTCTCTCTGATGGCGGTATGCTTGTCGTTGGCGACGCACTTGGGGCATACTTATAAGTGGGAGGAGAAGATGTTGTTGGTAATAGTGATGGCGGGGAAGAGGGCGTTTCTGAGGGATCCATGGTTGGCGTTGGGCTGTAAAAAGTAACAAATCACAGGAAGGAAGAGGTGGTTGTTGGATTGGAATGCCATTTAATGTATTACAACATACGGGTCAGAATTGTTTTGAGTAAATCAACACACCTGGGAAGCAAGCTAGGAGATCCACTGGGTGACTGAGAAGGTTCATTGGATGGCTGGTATGACGGACTGTTAGTCGGAAGAAGGGAAGGACTTTCACTGGGATCTAGACTAGGCGCCAATGATGGTGCCTGGGAAGGGCATTCATGTTCATAAAAAACTTTGCCAATGAATTGTTTTGGTGAATAAAGGAATGGGGTGATATGGAAAGGATATCCTATCACACCTTCACCATACACAAGAGTTGGCGGATACTGAGTGTCATCCTTGTTGTTCTTGAAATCGTCGTCTTTTTGATTCTTTCCAAGTAATTGATTCTTCAGTTCTTTGTAAACAAAGGCACCCGAATCCAACGTGACGTAAAAAGAACGAATCCCTCCATAAGGCGGTATGAAAGTTGGTTCAAACTCTGCCCAAGGGATTTGGAAGTAATCATCATTATAATTGCTAGTTGATGCCAAGTTTTCATTACTAATGGTGCCCATTGATATTTTGCTCCATAGAGAGAAATTTCCTCGATAGTCAAATGTTTTTGGGACACCAGTGGCAGAAGTTCGATTGGGATCGGCATATAGTCCATCTGAGATGAGTGTATACACTTCATAGTTCACAGTATTGCTGTCACCATCAAACAATGCAGGGGCAGCAGAAAAGTTGACATGAAATCCAATGTTGGTTATCCACACTCCATCATCATCTTTCTCGTTGGACTGTATTGGGAATACTATGCCATAGGAAGCAGAGTTTTCATTTTTGAATGACTCGTATTCCCGATCCGTGGTTATGATGCTATGGCATCCATTCTGGCCAATATCTACAATATATGGTGGAGTTGGTGATGAGCTGGTAGATGGGGATGGCGTTGGCATCATTGAAGAAGAGGGGTTTACTGTTTTTGTAATGGTTGGTTCGTGACTTGGTGGCAAAGTAAAGCTTGGAATCAAGCTAACACTTGGCATGGTAGTTGGAAAATCAGTTGGGCATTCATTCAAGTAATATATGCTACCCATGAACTGGCGTGGTTGATAGAAGTATGATACAGAAGAGAATGGATAAGACACGACGCCCTCTCCAATCTGAATGGTTGGTTTTTCACTGATAATATCGCCATCAACGCAACCTGCAGAAGCATCACTTCTTGTGCTACCTACATTGCCACCATTTTCACTTGCAACTGCAGTACGAGTAGCCCCACAATACATGACACTTTGTTCATCATGCAGATCTTTCCAATTTTCCACAGGTGCATACAATAATGCTCCTACTTCCCTGAGAGTGATGTAAAATGATTGCACTCCTTCCCCTTCGCTCAATGAGCTGGTAATTCTGGAAGGAGGAATGGCAACAGGATTAAATACATCATTTGGTATTTGAAAGTAGTTGGCTTCTGTCTCATTGCTCATAACGCCTTCTTCATAGGGAGGCCAATCCAACAAGTCTTCCATAGCCAAAGCCCCCTCTGCAATCTTATCCCAATACGCCAAATTTCCCCTATGATCCCATGTTGAATTCAGCGGGAGACCTCCATTTCCCTCATTGGTTCGGTCAGGATCTGCATAGTGCCCTTGGAGGGTGTACACTTCATAATGCACGTCACCATCTGTGGAATTCAATTCATCTACGTCGATATAAAAACCAAGATTAGAAACTATAATTTCTTCATTGCTTTGTGAAGAATAGGAATAGGGAGATGATATGGTGAATAGAATGCCATAACCTGATATTGAAGAGGATGTATCTGCAATAATTGGCTTAGTTGTGATGGCATGTTGACAGGGAATATCATCGGTCAACGAGTCTGATGTTTGTTGTATACGCCGTGCAGAATGCATTTGATCGCTGCCTTGCTCCTCAGCTGCCACTGGGGTTGCAACGATTTGCGCCAGCTCATTGGTTTGTACCATAAAAAGAAGCGAAGTTACTAGCCGTATTGACAAAAACCTCATGATGTTAGGAAGGGAGTGGCCAGAATAGTGCATTCGGCCTCAGTTCTCCTTCAGCCCTTGTCGTTGCCCAGACTACTACCATAGAGGAGATATATTGCATGGTTTTGTATCAACAGACCCCTTTTTGTTTTTGTACTGATCGTGCATCGGATAATCACAATCGGTTCATGTGGTTCATTGATGGTCGCTAGCGCTAGGGACTGGGAAAAGGAAAAGGAAAAATCAATGGCCAAAAAACAAAGAGAAATACAAAAATACGTATTCTTACCTCTAGTCTCATCTACACCACTGTTTCAACCAGAATCTCCCCAAAATATAGTATTGTATATTTCCTTAACCCTTGCGGCGGCTGAGGGCGGAGAGTGGCGGGAACGCACGATGAACGGAAAGAATTGTGCGAGACACAAGCGGAACAAAAAGTTCTCATATATTTGGCGATAATGCGTAGGAATTAATTTGATAGTATCGCTTGCCTACTTCAGGCTCCCGCCATTTAAAAAATTGTCGCCTACCGCCCCCCCCACAACACAACATCAGCTCGTATGTACCTAGCCACATCAACATCAACCATCAACCATCAACCATCAACCATCAACCATCAACACCAACACATCATCATCATTCATCATTCATCATGTTGTACTGAAAGTAAAAGTAGCAGCAGATCTAGAGTAACCTGATAATCTGTTTATCTCCTCTGCGTCCCATTACTATCATACTAGGTACCAACAAGGTTGGTCGCTCACCCTCTCTAGAGAAACGAATAACGAGGTGGAAGCCACGGAAAAAAATAGCGATAGCGACAAAGGCAAAGGAAAGTAACCGAGTAAGAAAATATATCATGTGGCGATTGGCGGCAAGCGCCCGCGTCATCCTTCGAGGCGGCAGCATTTTACATAACACCACCGTCGCTGCTTCGACTAAAGCTCCTTCGCCGTTGATCGTTCAAAGGAACCTAAACAATGTGAAACTGCTGCCTAGATGCCGCAACTTTTCCTCTCAAGACACGCCAGCCAACTATCAATGCGTACACGTCTTTGTTTCAGTCAAACCTGGAACCGAAGATAAATTTCTGGCCGCATCGCTTGCCAATGCGCGGGCTTCGTCTCTAGAGCCAGGCATTGCAAGGTTTGACGTAATTCAGCAAGAAGATGATCCTACAAAATTTGTTTTGGTAGAGGTATACAAAAATTCAGAGGCACCTGCAGCTCACAAAGATACTACTCATTATTTAGATTGGAGAAAAGCTGTTGAACACATGATGGCAAAGCCGCGGCAGGCGATTAAGTATAAGAATCTATTTCCGGCGACTTTGGGAGGATGGGATTATGGCAATGGTATCAATTTGGAATGATGATTGACTATTCTGGTCAGTGTTACATGGGGTTGATAAAATCCAGAGTTAGGGCATGAGATGTTTTGCCTTCATGGAAATGCTAGCTGGTTCATTTATCAGTTGTCCAATACATTACCTCCTTATAATTATGTATTTAGCGTGTAAAAGGTACGGTATGAATTTCAATTAAAAAACACAATTATTATGTGTATCTTTTTTGTTGCCGTTGTGATTTGGCGTGCGACTCGTCAATAATATGACAGTATTCCCATTCAACCTTTTACTTGTTCAAAAAAATCGTTGGCTTCCAGTTGGCTTCTGTCGATTCATTCGAATTAGGTCTCCTCCTCATTCGAACAGAACATGGAGCATAATCTACTCTCTCATTCAGAGCTAAAAGCAACGCAACAACACGGTTAAACATTTCATTTAGCAAGACAAAATGGCACTCCTCGGCGAAATCGACATCAATAGCAAACAAATGTCACGACGCAAATACATTAGAAGAAGCAACTATGAACCTATTGGCAAAGAAAATACGGATCCTACCTTCACTATCTTCGATGAGAAATGCACCAAGAGCAAAGGTTTAAGTCGGCAAACATTGGGACCGAAGAACTGTATAGAATCGAACAACTACACACGAACATTCAATACCAATGGTGGTTCAAGAAGAAAATGCACTGATAGAATGAGGAATGGGAAGAAATGTGTTCACTTCAAGGAGTCTGTCGTGCCGAACGCTGTATCTACAAAGAGCAAGGAGACGGATTGGCAGCCGTTGTACGGATTGCAGTTTGTGTGACGAATCTGTCGTGATACGATGAAATCTGCATTTGTCCTCTTCGAGCCAAGGTATTACATGTTCTGGATCGTGAACCCTGCGGTTGTTGGTGCTCAATGAGCGCTTGGTTGGGCCAGCTGTCCATTCCGGTTCTTCATGAGAGTTTTAGAGCCAAAGAGTACTCACTCGCGATCGCATCTGCAAAAGAACAAACACGAGCATTGATCCAGATGAGAACACACCACGAGGAGCATAAAACCGTTTCTTCTGCTGTTTGGAACAGTAGAACAAACACTGTAAGCCGTTTTGATTAACTATAAGGCAAAGTTGTACACTTGATGTATCAACTTGTTATCTACGATGCTATGCAAATCGCTAGCCTTCGTGAGTCAATAAACGAGAATAATGGAAGCTACCACCTAACTATTCATCTCCATATGTTATAAATGAAACCTTGACAGGAGGCATTTCCTCAATTTCCTCCTCTTCGTTGCTGTTGTCTTTGTTTTGCTCTTTACCTTCCTTCTTCTTCTTGTCTTCTTCTTCTTCGGCACTCGTTCCTTTTCTCTTCTTACCATACAGTTCTCTTGCAATCGAGGCTGGAATTGACTTCTTTTTAACAATATACACAGCAGGTCCATAGATGGGTATATCATCATCATCCGGATCTTCTATCTCGTCTCCATTTGCATCAAGAAATTTTCCATCCCCTCCATGAACTTCAACAGACCAAACGTACTCTTTCTCGTCGACATCACCTTCTTCCTGTGGTACCTCATCCTGCTTTGTTTTTTTCTTATCTTTCTTTAATTGCTGCCTCTCTAGAAATTCGTCCTTCAATCCACGGAAGACGACATCTTCCAGCCATCCCATGCCCTTCGGCTCACTTGCATTCAAATGACTCACAATTAAGATCGATCCACCTTCGCTGGTCACGCGGGCCATTTCCTTGACGATCATAGCGCAGTTGGATACGCCTTCAATCTCGTCAGATAACATGGCATCAAGAGTCCCCTTTTCTAGGATGATGTCATAGGTATTGGCTGGGAAAGGGAGTGATCTTGCGTCCATCGCTTGAAAAGTTGCTTGAAGATTATCGTCATTTTGTGATTCCTTTTGGGTTCCATCCTTTGCTGAAGCGCTCTTTTCTTGTTCTTGCGTTTCAATTAAACTCTGCACAACAATTTCACTGTAATCTATGCAAATCACTTCTTTCACAATGAGCTGAGCACCAAATCCAGTGACAGATTGCATTGACTTAAGGTCAGAAGCCAAGGATGTGCCAAGCGGCTTATCACCACATCCCACTTCAAGCACTCGTTTTGGTTCGTGGGTTGTAGTATCGATCCCAGCCAGTAGGTCAGCCGGAAAGTCCTCTTCTTCACTATCTCCTTGTTCATTTTCTGAAGCGTCTTTCTGGTCTTCGGTTTGGTCCGCTATTTTATTGTCAGAGTTATTCGCCCCGTTGCCATTCTCAGCAACATTTTCACCACAATCTCCCTCCTCCTCCTCCTCCTCGTCCTCTCCCTCGTCCTCTCCCTCGTCCTCAACCCATTCTCCCTCTTCTTCCTCCTCTTCCGCCCAAGACTCAGCATCATGTTCAGGATCCACACTTCCCAAAATTAGTGGCAATATTAATGGCCGCAACTCATCATAAGAAAAATACCATTCGTGCCCTGGCTTGGTAGCTTCTTTGGCTAATACTACGCCATCTACAACACAATCGTTTTGTCCGCCGTCAGTGTTGCCGCTGTTCTTTTCAGATGCAGATGCAGCATTTGCTGCATTCTCAGGCGTTGCATCAACACCTGGAAGGTGAGACTTGTAACGCGCCTCCCAGTATTCTTTTGATCCGTATTTGGGCGTTGGTCGCTTGGAAACGTCGCTGTTGCTGGGTGACGCCGTCGCCGTCGCATCATCTATCGTGCTGAGATCCTCCTCCCGAGTTGGCCGTTTCCCGTTTGGGTCTTTGTGATCCCCATCGTTGTCGCCACCACTACTTCCGCCATTGCCATCGCCGATAACATCTTGTGCTTTTCGTTTCATATTTGCCTGTTTAAGATGAAATGAGATGTGCGGTATGCGGTCCAGAAGTGTCTGAATAGTAAAAATCGGGTCCCCACGCACCACCACCACCAATGAATAAAATTTTCGGGATTCTTATCTTGCTCGCTATGTAGTCGCTAGATAGACATAATTACCTACTACATATGTTGTACCTACCTATCTCTATCTACCTACCCCACCTACCTACCTACCTACCTACTACCCCGATCGAGACGCGGTACGACAAATATTGATATCGTATGATGTATCTCTTACCGTTATGTACCGTTGGGAACGGCCGATCGCAAAATATTCAAGCAGAAACTTCTCTTGAATTGAGCAAACAGCAAGCAACACGAGAGTGAGTATTAATTGTGTATTGTAGATTGTAGATATGGTATTCTCCAGGATCCTGGTATTATCATAATATCGGCATTATCTCCTGGTATTCTCTTGTTGTATGTGCATCTCGCTCTGGCTCTGGTGTCTGGTGCATATCAAAGGTGCATCTTGCATGGTACTATTGTAGTCGATATTGTACCATTGCTCAGCACAATCCAGCACCAGCACTGACAGCGATAACAATAACCACCATATACTATTGGTACCAGCGGATCAAGGAGACGAACGTCCTCAATCATGAATTCAATAAAAAACTGTGACAGTTTCACCTCAATAGATGAAATCGGTTTCCATGACAAGTACGACGTGACCGCACTAAACATGTATCGTAAAAAGAAGAGATCTCATCTGTCCACAAAACCAGGAGCTCCTTCCTCTCACTACTTGAGCGGAGAAGATGGGCGCAGAACAATAACATGTGAATCCAACAAGGCTGCTGATGCCGCATGGGTATCTACTAGTTCGACAGGTAATATGGGCTCGGAAAAGTCCGAGGCGAAGAAGAAGCTGCTACTACTATTTGCACTTTTTCTCATAATGGGATCGGTCATTGGGTTTAGTATCGAAATGAGATTGAAAACGGACACGGAAAAGGAATCCAGCACACCATCTAATCTTCAGGAAGTGTATCCTCCTTCTTCTGCTCCGGTTGCAGACCTGGCTCCCGTATTCGAATCCGCGGAATCCAGTGCGCCATCTAATATTCAGGAAGTGTATCCTCCTTCTTCTGCTCCGATTGCAGACCTGGCTCCCGAATCCGAATCAGCTCTTGAAATTGATCCTTGTGCGGAAGAGTCAGTGAGGGCGCTTCACGTTAAAAAGATCCCACACCAAATGAAAGAAAAAAAATCTTTTTCTACAAATCATCTTCGGAAGAATGATAAGTCTACATCGAAACTGACTCGCATGCTCTTGGTCCAGCAGCTCACATCTGATGAAGTTGAAGGAAAGGATAATAAAAAGCATCGTCACCTTAGCACACCAATCAAAGTAATCAAGACCAATCCAGTAAGTAGTTTGTAAGGTTATTTGTGCATTTCATTTTACTGCACTAGTACCATCTTACATGGTTGTCCTCACTCATGCTCCCTTTTTCATGCAACAGTGCGTAGCCAAGGCAATAAATTCGAGTGCCATCAGCAAAGGAGGCAATATATTGGCCACAACCACTTCAACCCCAGGCTCAATCTCTTTCACAACCGGTTCCACAGACAAACCATCGAAAAGCGGCAAATCAAGTAAACGCAGCAAATGTGATTGGGAAGGAGAATGTGATCATCCCAGCAGCTGGTCCTCTGGTAAGAGCGAACAATCTGAAAATAAATCAACCAGTAAGTCTGACAAGAGTGGAGAACACGACAAAGAATGGGATGGAGGGTGGGATATGCCTTCAACCATTTTAACTCCAGGCTCAACCACATATCATCCCAGTAGCTGGTCCTCCAGTGAGATCGAAACTTCTGGCAATGAATCCACCAGCAAGTCAGACAAGAGCAGAGAACTGAACGAAGGTTTGGATGGAGGGTGGGATAAGGCTTCAACAACTTTAACTCCAGGCTCGACCACTTTCACGGCCACTTCAGCAGGCAAGACAGGTAAAAGTAAAACCGGAAAATCAAGCAAAAGCAGCCATTGTCCAGAAAAATCTACCACTTCTACAACTCTTCCCGAAATTGAGATTCCCTCAGATACTTCCGCCTTCACTGAATGTGGTCCTATCGTTTGCCCCACTGGAACTGTTTGTGTTCATTTGTCGAATCCGTATGAATTTTATAAATGTCTCTAAGGAGTATTGGCCAGACACTAGATAGTGCATTCGAGAAAGGAGGTTAATGTAAGATGACGTATAAGCTGACTGTGATATGTACAAGACGATCACTTTTTCTATGATTGTAGTTGGAAGCACTGACGATGAGACGGTTACAGGTCTTGAGCTTTCACGGTACCATTTTGTGTGAACATTATGTTATATTTTGAAATAGCTAGAACAAGTATTGAGTATGGTAAATCTCCAACTCATGACCAAATTTTGATATTTGTAATCATTGATTGGATCTTCTCTGGGTGTGACATAGTCTTAACGGCGAAGCTGGTGTATGTAGTGCCTCGGCAACAAATACTTGTAGTTTCCGATTAGAGGTTCAAATATTGGTCAAAATCCAGACATAGTCACAGGACGAATGGTTTTTTCATTGTTCTACCATAGGTAGAAAAACCACAATGTGATCCCGATTGAGCATGGCCCCAGCTGAATATATTTAGTATTTCTTGCCTTACTAGTGCTTGATGAATCACAACCTCACAATTATGCTTTGACCAACCTTTCTCGACATAATGTGCCCCAAGTAACCCTAGTACAATACGAAAGGATGGGAAGGCACGTGTATTTCAAAGTCCCGCCAGCAATGATACCATTCTTTGCGCCAATCAGATATGGTTCCATTCTAATGTTGTGGAAGAGCTATGGACCAGAGATCGACCACAACTCTGGTTACGTAGTGTATGGTATCTGTTGACAATCATGATACTCAAGTACTTTCACTTGATCCTTGTCGCCTTCTTAGATTTTTTACCTGGCAACATCAATTGAGCCAAGCGACACCAGGCTCTTTTGGACTGCCATACTCATTTTGCGGCTTGTGCTGCGTAGAGGCAGATACGATGTCAAGACCACTGTCAGCAAGTCGTTCACTCAAATATTGTGTTGCTTCCTTTTCAAGGCCGCTTCAACAAATTTACTAAATCATAAAAAATTCAGTAAAGGAAATTGTTGCTCATGTCAGTTATGGAAATTATTGTTGTGTTTGTAGCTTGTAACACAATATTATAAATTATTTCTCTAACATTTCACAATCCAAGACTTCTATATGCACCTTTTTGGATTCCGTCCTTGCCTCAGCTTCGAACTGATCCACCACAATGTTCCAACTTAGTAGCATCAGCTCGTCAAGCCAACTTCACACCGGTGAGCGATATCTATCAAATGCTTTTCGGCGAGTACTGCATCAACTTATATCTCAATTATTTGCTAACAGCCGACCATACCAAGAAAGCAATAGGAAGTAAAGCTGCGATAATTACTGATCCACCGTAAGCGGCCATCTTTTGGTTACCCTTTGTGTTCTTGTTATTGTTTTTGGCATCAGGATCGATTTTGACCTTCAAGTTAAGAGCAGTGCTGGAAGTGGCAGAAGGGACTTCGAATGAAGGGCCGAGGGGGGCATTCTGTCGTCGGGTGGTGAGACCAGGAGCAGATTGGGTGCTGAATGCGGATGCAGTGTTTACTGCGACAGCGACGATGAGGAGGGTGGCGATGAATTTGTTCATGGTGAGTGTTGATTGGATGCTATTGGTAAGTTTTGATATGCTGTTGAATGAATTTATGAACAACGTCTTGTGCGGAACAAGAGTCAACAAAAGGATCCTCGATGATTGTGTTCGTGCGTTGCTTTTGCTCGTGCTGGAGGTTGGTGGTTCGGTGCGTGGTGTGTGGTGGTGGCGGCGCATTCTTTGGGTTGAATGACGTCTTCACGTTCCGCGATATTATTTTGGCGCGCCATACCTTATCGCTAAAGAACATAAATAAATTACCACCATCGCCAAATACATGAGAACAAAACAAAAAATAATCCAGAATAATCACAAAATCCACATCCCAGATCCAGATCCCAGATCCCAGCTCCCAGCTTCCACTTCCAGCTTCTCCTTCTCGCATATCCTTGCCAGTTGCCAGCAAACAATAGTAACATCATGGTGCCCTCCCGACCATATGAAGCCATCTATCCAAGGCAATACATTGCATATCGAGCACCGCCTTCCGCCGACAGTAGTCCTGGTGCGAAATCGCCTTCCGCCGACAGTAGTCCTGGTGCGAAATCGTCATCGCTTCTACCATCGCCCGCGGTGACCATTGATGGAAATTTAGACAAACCCTTTTGGAATGATGTTGAGTGGTCCGAGGATTTTGTGGATATTGCAACGGATACTACACCCAAGTTTCGTACGAAAGTGAAGATGAGGTGGGATGATGAGTTTCTTTACGTGGGTAGGTTGTTCGATCAAAAGTCTGTGCCCACAATGTTATGCGCCTGATTGCCCTTTCTCATATTATTATCCTACCAAACCTTTTTTTTTGATAGGCGCATACATGGTGAGCTTACTTCACGCCTCTGGCTGTATTGCACTGCTTTCAATTCAACTGTAAAAATACGAGTGAATAACTGTGAAGATTGTATTTTTTCACATCTTCTCTTTAGGAAGAGAATGATGTATGGGGAACACTTACTGAACACAATTCTGTTATTTTTCACGACAATGATGTGAGTGTTGAACATATCAGATACCAGTATGAGATCGATTCCTTCTGACCTTTCTTATCACTTATTCTCACCTGAGTTCTCAATGCTTCATGTCGCTTTTCTGTGATATAGTTTGAAGTATTTGTTGACGCTGATGGGACAAATCATAATTATAAAGAGGTGCGTTGGCATACAAGTCTTGCAATGAAACTACCCATCACTTTCTCATCATAGTTTTTTACGCGATATTTAATTCTTGTCAGTTCGAAATTAATGCACTTGGGACTACTTGGAGTTTGCTGCTGAACAAACCATATGCTGATAGTGGTGGAGAAAATAGCAAAAGAATTGACGCAGGCGGTAAGTCATGACGGATGGATCATTAATCTCTTGAATGTATACTTCTGAATGTTACATCCATTTCCACTTGAGTAGGATATGATATGGAGCCACCTTTGCAATCGGCTACAAAAGTTTATCCAAATGATGCCATCAATCAACCAGGGATTCCAAATACACATTGGACTGCAGAAATAGCTCTCCCAATATCAAAATTGATGGAACAAAACCCTCTTGCCAAAAAGCCAGCAGATGGAGTGTTTTGGAGACTAAATTTCTCTCGTGTGCAATGGGGATTCAAATTGAATGCACACGGACAATACGAAAAGGATCCATGCTGCCAATCCTGTGCATCGCCAGGTGCCGCTGCAGAAGATAACTGGGTATGGTCAAAGCAGGGTGAGGTTGCCATGCATTTGCCAGAACGATGGGGATTGCTCCAATTTGAGTCAAAACACAATCCAGATGACAACGTGAAATATTACGAGGAGTGGGGATCTCGGTGCGCTGCTATGGCTCTCTATTATGCAATGAAAGGGTATCACGAAGAGATGGAAAAGTTCACAACTGATATTGAAGCTTTGAAACCATACTCAAAACCACCGTTTCCAATTTGTGAAGAAGCAGATATGGCCATAAATCTCACCGTCAATGGTTATGAAGCAAAGGCCACCATTGCTGCATATACAGCATTAGTGAATGAAGAGCGATATTTGGTTGTGTCCAGTGAAAAAGGTCTTACTTCTCAGACGCGATGAAGACATTTCAGTAGATTTCAGTTGTGTAAATTATTGGAATAATTATCTTATTCTAGCATAATAATCATGGCAATTCAAATGTTGGGTTATTGATGTAGAAGGAAACCACTAGGATTGCGCTGCATTGGCTGGCGAAATAGTTGCCTTAGGCATCCCTTTTATGCAACTGCACATTGGACCACAACCACAACCCATATCTGATTTCTTCCTCCCTGCAGTAAAACAGCATAAAAGCGAAGAGACCAGATTCAGCCGAACATATTCGTTAGTGTCCTCATATTCCTTTGACATGACTGGGTATTGATTAGCCCACATCAATCTAGTGACTCCAACTCCACCACATACACTAAGCAAGCTATGTGTAGGTCGGCATATTTTGCCAATCCTCCTTACTGCAGCTGAGAGATATCTCCGTCAAAGCTAATCCAAATGGCCAGCCGCATCCAGCATTTCATTTACGGAGAGAAGTTTCTCACGTGGCTGGACGTCATTTCGAAGCCTACTGCGATCTGTTTCAGCAGCTTCAATTTTCAGAAACTGGGGCCAATTAATAGCCTCAACTCCTTCTTGACTTTGCAAAAATCCAGTGAGACCAACCCTTCCTTTCAGCAACTTTGGAGCATCCTGTTGTGTATCCAGCGGTTGAACGCTTCCAGAATCTATGAACTTCATCACGGAACCAATTGTATCCTTGGCATCCATGATATTTGTACCTACGATACCTGTAGGGCCGCGTTTGATCCACCCAGCGACAAATAGATTGTTTTCCCCTGCAACCTTCCCATGATCATTAGCAACGACTCCTTTTTGGTTATCAAATAGATGTAACTCGTCCATCCCCTCCAGCGGCATTCCTCTATAGCCAATACTGACAAGTACCAAATCGGCAGGCATGGTCTCAGTTTCATTTGTTCCCAACGCTTTTTGATGAAATGGTTCACCTTCAAGTTTTGTTCGCTCACATACCACTCGTCCTACATGGTCGGAGTTTGAATCGTTGGGTTCCATACGGATTGGGCTCATCAAGAATCGAAGATCAACTTGCTTTGATGTATCTGGAGAAAACACACATTTAGGACAGCATTTACATTGGCAACAGTTCATCAAACTTAGATGCACAATGAAATGCTGAAGGCAGCTCACCTGATTCGCTATCCTCTAATGCTGCTGATTGCTGGAGAAGCTTATCGATGCGAGTTTTCGGTCGCCCCGATGGACCTTTCAACTCTGCTACTGATGATTCTGTCATTCCCAAATCCAGCTCCTCTTTTCTTACATTGAACGTCGCATCGAGCCCTTCCTTCTTTAACTTTGTCAGCTCACGTATTTCCTAAAGTAGTGAAAGAATCAATACAGGAACGAAAGCATTGTCAGAAATTAATTTTCCAAATGCACATTCCTACTTCTACGATGGCCCACACACTAGCCTGAGCACACGAAGAAACTCTGCCTGTAACCTTACCTTGATAGTAAACGCTCCCTGCACATGACCCCTTCTCCCAACAACACTAACATGCGACACCCCTCCCCGCAACACCTCCAAGACTGAATTTGGAGTATCCGTATCAATCAAACCAGGTTTGCCCTTGGCCAAAATACGTGCCACATCCAATGCCACATTTCCTTGTCCAATGACCACCACTCGTGCAGGAGAAACTTTGTTGTCACTGCTACTGGATTCCTCATCATTACCATCCTGAGATGATGATGGCCACAAACAGCTTTTCACAATTGAGCCAATATGTCCAAATTCCGGATGACCATTATACCACGCCACAAATTCACGAGCGCTGAGTACTCCGTCCAAAGTATCTTCTCCAGGAATACCCAGCTGCCGATCGGCAGCTTGACATCCGTAGGCCAGAATGACAATGTGGTAGAGAGATTGGAGGTGGGAGAGGGAAATGTCTTTGCCTACGTCGACATTGCCAAAGTAGGATAAGGTGGAAGGATTGCTGTGTTCATTAGCGGGAATGTCCTCGCTGTTGGTGGTTTCTTCTGCTGCCACTTTGTTCTGAAATAGAGAGGCGAAATCATTTTCTACATTTTTGACTTCCGGATGATCCGGTGCTACTCCATACCTCACAAGTCCATACGGTGTAGGGAGCCTTTCGACTATATCAACATCGATACCTGACCAATGAAAGGGAGGAGGGGTTTTCTTTTCATCATCGTCTGCTGTTGTTGCTGATGCAGTAGTGCCTGCTACTGCTGATTGTATTCGCTTTACAACAGAGGATGTAAGATATTTTGCAGCATAAAATCCAGAGGGACCTGCTCCAACTATGGCTACTGAAAGTCTTGGTGCAGCATCACTGTTGGTTAGATCTTTGTTACTTGCGACGTCAGCAGTGGAAGAGAAGTATTTCAAGTGCTTGAAATGATGCGAGTTGCGTGATCGACTGGCGGACAATGCTAGCATGGACGAAGGAGTATAAACGGTACACTTATGGTCATGCGTTAAAGAGGAATTCTCCGATAAGTTTCCAATGCATCGGCGGTGAGGACATTGCGATGGCCGCTGTGGTCGTTTCAAATGAAGTTCGGGCGCCCAAAGACTGCTTTGATTGCTCACATGATGTGTTAGAGCTCTCTTTGTGATGACCATTGCACGAACATCACGGCTCGTAAGCCACCGCGGTTGGAGCATATTATATTTTGGGTGTAGATCTAGAGGAGGAGATGGGAGATGGCAAGTAAACAGAAAGTTCAGTCTTAGTTGTGGTTGCAGGTCGCTGGGTGCGTTTGTTGAGGTTGAGGATTGAGGTTAGATATGTTAGTTGTTGGTTGTTGTTGATTGTTGCTGTTGGTGGTTTTTGTCAGAATTCAGAATCTTGTTGTGTTGCCTCCTTTTGTGATGGGTGATGGGCGTAGTAGAAGTAGGTAGGTACTGGACAGTACCGTATGTTTGTCAAGTACAGAATAATTTTTTTTATCTATCCTGGTACCATA
>JAZGVS010000135.1:0-20183 GCA_037356235.1 Bacterosira constricta
GACCTTGTCTTCAGATCGGCCATTCGGAGGATCGAACCCGCGATCGTGCCCACTTTTACGTAGGAATAGTTGTGATATCAGAAGACGTCACAACCGAGTCTAAAAAAACTATTTAGCTGACCTTGCAACCTGAATACCTTCCAAACCCTGCCAAACCAAAGAGTTTCAAGGCCCACATAATGGCTAATATTGATGACATTGACAGATTGACATTAGCTAACCATCGATATGTCGTGCGCCTACATATTATGATATTATGGTAACCGGGCAGAAAAAAATCTCACCTACGTTCATTCCAAACATACGGTAGAGATACAAGAACATGAATGAGGTTCGTCATTTTCATTCTTCATGTCCT
Source organism: Bacterosira constricta (assembly GCA_037356235.1). NCBI lineage: Eukaryota > Bacillariophyta > Thalassiosirophyceae > Thalassiosirales > Thalassiosiraceae > Bacterosira > Bacterosira constricta. The sequence continues at coordinate 359 of JAZGVS010000135.1, forward strand.
ATCCTCATTCCGATTTCCAATACAATACCAATATCTACTCTCGTTGTTGCAAATCTAGGGATAAATCATCTCATTGGTAGTTCTTAACTATTCACAATCTATTTTTGGGCAGCATTGTCATTATCTTACGACATGAGCTTTTTCAGGATGATGGCCAACCCCAGCAGCCATGACAATGATTACAGTGAAATATTAGACGAGGACCCATCGCTCGATCTCCCATCCCAAATATTCAGTGACATCACACCCACCGACGAAAATGGTGTAGTCCATGTGAGCACCCCCACTATTCTACTATCTGCGTTCCCACTCCTATGCATTGCTTTCATTGGTCATAAATTCGATTTGGGCATGGAGAACATGTTGATTATTGGGATAATCAGATCTTTTATTCAGTTGATGATTCTAGGTTTGATTTTACATCCAATTTTTCTCATGGGCATGGACTCGCCGTGGCTGGTTTTTTTATGTGAGTATTATTTAGTATTTGCTAGACAAGACAGTAACATATTATTACACTAGATGTATTTTTCATATCTTACTAAACCATCTGCATCTTTTCCCTTTCTGAAACTGCGGTTCACTAAAGACGTATTTTTCATGACGCTCATCGCAACTAAAGAGTCCATGTCTCGACAAAAGTATACCTACCAATACCATCCTCTGGTAGCGTTTCTCGCTCTCCTTTTATCCATTACTGTCGTGGGCATATTTGCCTTTCTATTTATCATACGTCCAAACCCTCGTTGGAATCCACAATATGTTATTCCGATATGTGGGATGCTACTGGGGAATTGCATCAACGGCGTGTCTTTGACTGTCAACAATCTCTCGACACAGATAATGGAAGGTGGACGCAGAGAGATCGAATTGTATCTCAGCTTTGGTGCCAGTGGGTGGGAGAGTGTGGGGAGGTTGGTAAAAGGAGCGGTTGGATCAGGAGTCACACCACTGTTGAACAGTTTGAATGTAATTGGGTTAGTTTCCATACCTGGTGAGCATTCTAGTTGCTATTTCACCATGAGTTTTGACTGACTTCGTTTGTGTCTCACCCCAGCACGCTGTATTGGGCCCTTCGTACCTTCTCGTGATATGCTACTACTTGAAAACTGATCTAGGAATGATGACTGGACAAATTCTTGGTGGCTCTCCGGTAACAGAGGCAGCGCACTACCAGATTCTAATCATGTACTTGATCGCAACGTGCACTTTTTGTAGTATCTTTTCCAATGTGTTCATTCTCTACCGAGTGGCTTTTGATGCGGGCACACATGTCTTGCGTACAGACCGCTTCATCGAAGTTATGAAGAAGAAGACGCAGAAGAATCAGAGGGTGGGTATCACAGTAAACTTTATGAGAGGAATGCAAAACTGCTTTGAAACTGGAATTGGACTTGTAAAAGCATTCCTATGCTGTTGCGGGCTGCTAGGAATACAGCAGGGTAGCATTGGTAATGCCGCACCAGATGTGTCTGAGGGAGAACCATTGTTCATTGATACTGAATCAAAATATGGCTCAAGCAACTCACTTCTCTCAAATAGGATCCAGATCCTAACTCATAGGCTTACTAGCGACGAAACAAAGAGCATCGCGCCTTTATTTCGTATTGCAAAGCTTCAATTTTCAGTACCCAAAAGCCATACGAAGAAATGGCGCAACGGCAACTCTGCTACCCAGTCTTTGTCACTGCCACCATCGCCTGTACCACTTGCGCCTGGAAATAGGCAATCTACTCCTCAGCAGCAGCGTGTGCTTTGTACGAACCTTAATGCCAGTCTCCACGAAGGAGAGATTGGAATTATCCAAGGCCCAAGTGGAAGGTAAGTGAAATCTTTCAGCTCCAGCATGAAGACTAAGATCCTATGATGTCTAATTCTCAGTTTCATAACTGATCACCAACCAATTGGCTGCAGTGGAAAATCCACTCTCCTTCGTGTTCTATCGGGTCTCACACAAATGGATGACGGAGATGTTGTTGTTTCTGGGTTATCACTTGCAGGTTGTTCTCGTCATGATGACCATGGCTTCAATCACACCAACATGGTTCATTGGAGAACGATCGTTCGCTACGTCACACAGGTAAGTGCAATCTTCCAGCTCCCTCCAGCACGAAGACTAAGATCCTATGATGTCTAATCCTCAGTTTCATAAATGGTCACTGCAATTACCCAGTACAAAGTTGACATTCCGGGTACCCCTAGAGATTTTATTCTTCGTCTTGTGATGTTTCATTCATATTCGAAGTTTGACAATCCGTCGGAGGATGAAATGGTTTCACAAACATTATCGTATCTTCAAGACTGGGATATGGAAGAATCTCATTCTAAAAGCGAATATGAGCATAGCCACCCATACCTGGATAAAGAGTGGAAAACTCTTTCAGGCGGAGAGTCGCAAAGAACTCTATTGGCAATTGCCATGGCTTCTCGCCCGAAAATTCTATTGTTAGGTGAGTTGTATGCTACTAAATGAATGGTAACGCACGGTGGTGTGTAGCGATATTGGTTATTACGCCTTACCAGCACTCTGACATCTGTTGTTACATATTTTAAAGACGAAGCAACATCAGGATTGGATACAAAAGTAAGCCCATACTTCTAGTCAATTTCTGTGATTAGACTGTGTGCAAAATGCTCACTGAGCTTCCTCACGTCTTGTTTTTCATTTTTCAGACAGAGAAGTGTGTCGAGGAGAGTATTGTTGATTATGTGAAAAAGCACGGTGCAGCTGTTTTGTGGGTTACACATAGTGAAGATATTGCAGATAGGTTACTGTCCCTATGAGGGCGAACGGTCGGTTGCTGGCTGCAAAATGATTGACACAATCAACATGTACAGTCTTTATCATTCTCCATTGGGATTGGAGAATAGCATCTCAATCTCTCTTTCAATGTTAAAATTAGTGGTTTTGTTAAACATCACCATGATCTATTGCGACTTTGTGTATGGCATCCAGGATTGGAGGGCAGTCACAATGCTTGTCCATCAATCGGACAAAGACGTCATTCAGCTCTGCTGCTGATGAAAATAAATGACTAAATGGAGGGGGTTCCCAGATGGTATGCTCATGTTCGTCTAGCTCAAAATGAATTGCAGATGCATGGAGATATGCCCGATTCCAGCCATCGATGGAACCCTCATCCAAGTCATCGTCTCTTATCTCCATACGGCCACCACCATATCTAACATCACCCAATATTGGTATTGCAAGTGATTTTGCCGCCACTCTCAGCTGGTGTGTTTTTCCTGTCTTTGGTTGAAAAAGGATGGCAGTTTTTGGAAAGGGACGGATATCATCGTCATTTTTGTCTTTTAGGCTATCAAGAAAAGAGGGTGTCAAGGGCAAGTTTCCTAGTCCAGAAGTGAAAAATCTTGTTTCTGCATATCCATTGTTCTTTTTCGTGCTTGTATTGCTGCCATCATTATTGATTGGATCAACGTCACCATCTATTTCCTCTGACTCGTCTTCCTTTGCATTCGATTTTGACTGATTGGAGGAGTTTACAAGTTTGTAACTGCCTCGACGCCCCTTGGTCATCACTCCTTTCACCCAACCCTGTTTCTTCTTTTTAGGTTTCTTTCCACTAATGGCCAAATAAACTTTTGATATTTCCTTACGCCTGAATTTATTCATTAATGCGCTGGCAGTGGCAGAATCCTTTGCGAGGAGTAAAATTCCAGATGTGACACGGTCAAGCCGATGGACTCCATAAAGTCTGTGTGGGTAGGGAAAGGATGGATTTGTTTGCTGTTGAAATCGTATTAGAGACATTATTCCCAGCTCACCAGTAGACGGATTATCATGATGAGGGATATGAGGAGGCTTGTTGATAGCGAGGAGTTTGTCGCTCTCATAAATGATTGGTATGTCAACGTCATGGGCGTGTATTGCTGCACGTGATGATATGCAGCGTCCTGTTCCTGTTCCTATTCCCAATGAAAGGGGAATGAACGCAAGATTTGCGGCTGCAATTTGAGGCAGCAGTCCTCCTATCTGCAAAATAGCCCATGTGACAAATGAAACCCTCAAGAATAACAACCGCATATCGTTGACGCTTTTGCCTGTTATAATTCCTACCTAGATATCGTACCACTGTGACTGTGGACTGGCAGGGGACTGTGGTGGTGGTGTCATGTTTCATGTTGATGGCGGCGGCAGGCGCAGCAGGGATCTGCAGGGATGGCGTGGAATGGAGGTGGGACGGGAGGGGATGGCGGCAGATGGCGGCCATGGCAGGGATCAACATTCACTAAAATCTCACGAATGTTTTTCGTTCGAATGTTTTACGAAACTCTTTTTGACGAATGTTTAGCTAAATGAATATTGTTGCTTTTTCAAGTTGACGAATGTTTTTACAGCGAATATATTCAGTGAATATATTCAGTGAATATTCTAGATATTCAGTGAATATATTCGAATATTTTTGCATTTACTTATGTTGATTTTTAATAGCAAGCTATTGACAAATAGACTGCTGCTCAGATAGTGCCGTTCCTAATCATTTCTTTGTTCTGCGAAAGTAAAGTTCTCATCTCCAAGTGATCAAATCCCATTCTGCTCTGGCCCTTGGACATAACATTTGCCGCTGTAGAGAACACACGCTCCTGGAAGGCAGAATTATCCATCTTCGAGAAATGAATCCTCGCAAGCATAGTAATGGTGGGCCACTCATGTTTCCCTGTCTCACTGAAGTACTTCATTGTGTCAAACTTCGCCACGAGCTCCTTGAACTTCACTGTTCCAGTCTCCTTCAGAGCAGGCTGTGAATCAAAAACATACTTGGAGTAAAGCACTTTGTGGCTCATCCATTTTTCAAATACCTCATCTGCATCCTTGTCATTTGTATCCACCACTTCTTCCGTAGACTCTGCTGCCATCTCACAAACCATTCCCAGACTGTCATCGTCATCATCATCATCAAGTTCCATTGCTGTTGGTGTCTCTAACTCCTCTTCAATATTTTCTCCACTCACACTGTCCGCGCCCTTTGCTTCAGACGGAGTATTGTATGCTCTCCACGCCTCTCTATGCTTCTCTTTAAGTAGCGCACGGGTAGTATCAAAGAGCCCCTCATCGTCAAGTAATTTCTCCGCAAAGTGTTTGGTTGCTGGATCAAGTAAAACAGAAAGACACTGAGTGGCCATCGGAGCCTTCAACCTTAGTTTCAATTGCTCTCGCAGACGCTCCAAGCAATGCTTGCCATTGGGGGTGAAATCCTCAACACGACGAGAAACCCTAGGCCAGTTGGCAAGTCTAGTGGAAGGTTGTTGCTTGCCCAAATCCATAACCTTGTAACTTTCCTTGTAAAGGGCATTATTCAGTGTTTTGCGGTACCATGGGAGAAGGGAGTTGTTGAAACCATTGGATTGCTGGGAGTCAGATACAGAGTATGAGAACAAGATACTGGCAACGGCCTCCATCTCTTGAATTGTACGAAAGTCTTCCTCAGATAGCTTGCTCCACACTTTTTCAAAACCATCTGTACCACCGACAACAAGGACGCTCAACAGAAAATGATTCGCCATCAAACTTTGGAACATCATGACAATATAGCCAGTCCGTGTATCAGGAGTGTCTGCCCATGCAACCTTGGGAAGATCCATTGCTTTCCTCTGATTCTCCTTCTTCTGTGCACGCTGTGGAGACTTGCCAAAGTGTTGCCCAACTTTCCTAGTGGCCTTGAGGATTCTTCCAGCCTCTGGAAATGCTCCTCCTGGAGTCACAATTGTCTGGACTTTCTTCACATCACCCTTATCATCAGTGACCGACACAGTCTTCGTATTCTCCTTCGCTCCCAGCCCATATCCCATGATAAGTTGCACAATATGCATTTCACAATCATGCTGGTCTGCCTCAAGTACATCAGCCACATTTTTTGCCGCCGGGCAAGTATCACTGGCCACACAATTTGCCTCCTTCTTCAAATCAATGCCAAACCTTTCCTTGTAGATTGTCTGGAGCTGTTCCCCAACATCATTTGCAGCATGGCTGTGATTATTCTTCTGGAGTACTGCTGCGATGGTGAAAATCTCCATACTACTGGTAGTCAGTCTCAACGAAGAACCAAGGGCACCATCCATAACAATGGTATTCCAAATGTCATGACAGATTGACAGCCACTGAAGACCAGATAGATCAGCCCGACTCCCATTGACCAAATTGATAATCCCTTTGATCATTTTCTTGAACAACTTCTCAAGCTCCTTCATATATGTCTCTCTGTGGATTGGGACAAACTTTGGGTCGTATAAACGGAACATCTCAGCAAACTCGGGCACCTGAGTGTAGTTGTGTGGGATATTATTCAATGCCAGCCACTTTGCTTGGCATTTGATGACTTTGGCCTTTCGCTGTTTGGCAAAGTTAGTAGACAGTGCCAGGTTGGGTCCAGAGAGTTGGGCAGGAGGAAGGGCTACTAATGCACCTTCGGGATTCTCTTCAGCTTCCTTCTTCGCCTTCATTTTAATCGCAGCCTCGTGTGAACCATGGCAATTGACTAGGTGGGTGTAGCCATTACCAGTGTTGGGGACTTTGCACAATGCACCAGCCCAGCTCTCATTCTGTCTATCCTCTCGCGTCATAATTTCTTCCATACACAGAAGACAAAGATGGGTGGAAACCTTGGTTTTGGTTGCCTTCAGCTTGAACTGCAACGACTTCACTTTCCTTGCAGCATCCTCAACTTGCTCTTCAATTGGCGCCTCCATCACACGAATGAATTTCCACACCTCAGATTTCCCAACCACCTCCCTCAGCTTCAACTGCTTTGGGAATCCTAGCTTGTTCCATTTCTCCTTGCACCAGATCCTCTTTCCATCCTCTCCCAGCTCCTCTTCTGCTTCATCCACACGAGTAGACGCAAAAATATCCTTGAGCATCAAGGCAAACATGAACTTGCCCTTCTTTTTCTTCCTCTGGAGGACTCCCTTGGGTTCGATTACTTTCACCTCATCGGGGTCATCATCCTTAGTTTCCTCTGGAGAATTGCGTTTGGATCCAGCCTGCTTGGGTGTAGGAGTGACTGCTTTGGGATGATCCCCGTTGGTTGCAGGAGGGCGGGGTGCTTTCATGGGAGCAGATGATGTTGACTTTTGTGCCCCAGAGGCAGTGGCTCCTTCAGAATCATGGGGGAGGCTTGATTTGGTAGGAGGAGTGGAGGGGTTGGGTGTGGGAGCAGCTGCATCCATGGTATCAGATTTGGGTGGAGAGGTGTTGGTCATGATGATTGTCGATTACTCTTTGAAGAATTGTGACTATGAGCCGAGCCGAATGTAAAGCAAACATGCGCGTCATGCGAGCGCTGATGCAATCGAGTTGTTGTTGTCTTGGTGATGTGTCAGCGATGGATAATATTGCATCCAGCGTCATCATGGAATTATGCTGCTATCGGTGATGCTGACGGCGGGGTTTGATAATATGAAATCCGCTGTGGACGGAGGAGCGTCATGATGGAATAAGCCGGTATTGGTGATGCTGACGGCGGCGATGAATAATATGAAATCCGCTGTTGATGGTGGGTTGCCTCTCTTCGTCGTCGACTCTTACCGGCGGCGGCGGCGTGGATTCGTCGCCGGTGAATTGGCTGACATCATGGGATTGCGATCGGCGATGCTGACGCTGTCGGCGGGGATCAATCCGATTACAGTGCAATTGTAGTCGCGGAGAAGTTCTATCTGAGCCGTGCTGTCTTGAGTCTCTAAAATGAACACGAACACGCGTCATCATAGTGGTTTCATGCGATCTATGGATGGCCTGATTCCACAATGATTAGCATTATTTTGGTATCCTGGTCAATCCGATGCATCATGTAAAATATTCACTAAATATTCGAATATAAAAACGAATGTATTCGCGTTATTGGAAATGACGCAAATATATGCAATATCAAAGATGATGAATGTTTTGAAAGTTGAATATATTGCGAATCGTGTTTCAATGAATATTTTACCTGTGAATGTACAAACATTCGACGTAAATATTCGAATTTATATTCGAATATCCGACAGAATGTCGATCCCTGGCTCAAACCCATCAACGATCCAAGACAAAGCTCGTGCGCAGAATATTGTAGAGCTATCGTAGTAGAGTTACAATAGCAATAACATGGACCATGGACCATGGCATGGGGGTGCCTCCCGCAATGACACCGACAAAACACCGCGGTAGTGGTGGCAGTAAGGTATTGTGTTTTCTCCTTCTAATCACTGCATTATACATCTACCTCGGTAATTTTAATTGGGATGGTTATGATGGTGGTACATCATCTTCCAATGTCATCAAAACGGAGGAGCCATTGCTAGATGGCTGTGGTATGCCCGCAAATATCACCACAGCAATTGGCGAAAACAGTGGCCCAAAGTACTGCTCCGAAATACATCGTCAAGCAGTAGATTATTGCTCCCAAAATAACACCAATAAAGTCCTAATGCGAGAAGGCTTACGAAATCAAAGAATACAGAGCTGGGGCCAGCTTCGTCCATATTCAATCTCACCCATGGACGCTAACAGTAGGCCATTGCCACGCTGTCGAAACCTCAATGAGTATCTATCTGCCATCAAATTGGGTACGAGAATATGGCTCAATTTTCTAGATTATGCCACCAAAGATACAAAAGCCTCGGTATTTGCACCGTTTGACTGTCACGCACCATCCTTTCCACCTCCCCCAACCAAAACATGCTCCCTGTTAAATCAATACACTCACGTCTTATTCCATGGTGACTCGTTACTTCGGCAATTACGTCAAGCAATCTACATTGCCATGAGAGGAGATTATATAAAGGGGGGTGTCATGACACATGCTGCACAAACTTTGGAATCTTGCATTTGTGATGGAATGTTTAGTGAAAGTAAAGTGTGTCGTCAGTTTGATAAATACTTTGGTGAACAAACGATTGAGCCTAAATTGGTTCCTGGTGAACAAGTGGAGATGTGCCCTTCTGTATCATTTGCAATTGGGAAGCAATCCATGGCACCGTGGTTGCCCAGAAAATACAACAAGATTGATCCTGGTGAATCTATTGATTGGGATACTATAGACTGTGTAGACGCAAACTACAAGGGCGTATTACTAGTATTGGGGGGCGGATTGCATTGGGCAGTAAACTCCACAGACACCTTTTCATCCATGATACAACCCGTGGTTACTCATCCAAAGTATCAAGAATGCGCGTGTTTAGGCAAAGTACGTTTGGTTTGGGTAGCCATGACTGCACAATCATCTGCATTAGACAAAGACTATGAACATCAAAGTCGCGAAAATTCCATGGTATTCAATGAAGAAATTATAGAATCTTTCAAATCCATTGGAATGATGCCTGGGGAAGATGTGTTGATTTTGGATTGGTGGAATTTAACTGCCGATGCGCAATCGTCCGATGGGCTTCACTATCTCACGAACGTTAATTTAGCGAAAGCTGCTCAGTTATTGTATCTTGTGGAGCATTGGCCTTTTCCAAAGCCATATCACAACCCCATGACGTCGACGGGCGAGGGAGCAAATGATAATGCGAATACCACCACACAATCTGCAGGAGTTCGGATGCCAAGGGAGTTTGTGAACAGAAAGGGAAAAACTATTACCATACCGCAGGGTGTTCCATTGCCACCGCTATCGTTTTATCGACAGCATGGGGTGCATCTTTATTGTGATTCTTAGTTGAATGTATATTTTGGAAGTTTCACAATGTCCATTTGAGTATGTAGTTCACAATTGTAGTTATATTATTATTCATTAGTTCAAAATGCAGTTCTAAAATATTCTTGATCTTCTTTCATGTCAATGTTCCATATCATAACGATTTTACTTTGGCGACCTTGAAAGCTTAATGGAAAACTGATACTGCTGCTGATTACAACTAATAAGATCATGCTCTCTCTTCCTCAACTCTTCCACATCTCGTGCCATCTTCTCGATTGATCTTGCATATCGACTGGTATCACTGTTGCTGTGACTTCTCTTCTCAGGCGATGATGCCCTCTTCATCTCAACTATTGGGTCGGAAAAGAGAGAGGGGGGCGTAGAAGACGATGTTTCACTCCCTGGACTGACTCGTTTGACAAGGCACCCTAAATTTGAAGGCACCAACGCCCCTTTCGAACCCGTGGGGCGGGCTTCAGGACCCGACACCAGCGATGTTTCACTCCCCAGACTAACTTGTCTGATAAGTCTCTTCGTATGCTTATTCTTGATTGTTGGTGTGGTTTCACTCCCCAGACTACCTTGTCTGATAAGTCTCTTTGTATACTTATTCTTGATTGTTGGTGTGAGTGAATTATCTAGTGGATCTTGCGCAACGAGTCGTTGTTCCGAGGAATGAGCACGAGTCGAGCGAGGATTATACTTATACCACAATTCATCAAACGTCTCCTTCGCATCGCTATACCGCGTGTCCAGTGGAGGATCAGGCACCGGAGTAAGCACCGGAGACGAAAGCAATTGCAATTGCGTTTTTGGCGTGGAACGAGCACGAGTCGAACGGGGCTTGTAACTGAGCCCATTCACTTCCTTCTTCTTCGTGTCCAACTTCTTCACAATCTCTTGTGCTTCTCCAGTCAAGTTATTCATGGAGCTGTATCGTTCTTCCAAGGGAGGAGGAGGCACCGGAGGCCGAAACGGCAATCGTGTCTTGGGACAGACACCTAACTGGCGTTGGGTGCGCTGTTCAAACATGATCCGTCTTGAATGAGAGCGAATGGTGGGAAGTGATGTTTGTTTTTCGAGTTTGGTATTACCTTGAGTGCTGGTAGAACTCGTGTTCAATAATGAACTATAATTTGGGACGTCACCGTAATAATTCATCTCATTTTTTGTGCCAGGCACACTGCGATGGAATCGAACCTCCTTCTTGGAAGGGACATCGCTCATGGATGAACGGCGACGAATTGTTGATCCTCGTCGTAATGAACCCTTCATGGGAAGTGAAGTAGAAGGAGCGCTGAGCTGCTTGGCGATTTCCTCCTTGTTATCGATATTCAAGGAAGAGAGAGATGACGTCAGCTCGACATCCTTCAATAGTCGTTTGACCATTGACAATCGGCCGCGGACATGTCCAAGCTCGTCTTCGTGAACATTCGTAGCATTATGATTGGCATTATCAAAAAATCCACTGCTGTTGGGAGATGAATCTTCGGATGCTGTCGTGTCGGTTGCGAAAGATAGTGGCGATGATGATCGATGTTTGTTGAGGCCTTGGTTACCATCCTGTCGTGTGATGATAATACGGCGTGAGGTACGATATAATTACTAAATAGTCAGCCTGCGCGAATCATGAATCGTCTATCGTACTTACCATGCCACAATCAGATCTCGCATTCACATGCGCGAATAAACTAGACGATATCGACATATCCAACGATTGCGTTGCCATGGAATCAGAATCCGAAGAATTATCTGTCTCCTCCTGAAGGAAAAGAACGAATGCGTCAACTGTTACTTGTCTGCGCTGTTGTTGTTGTACTCTTACGATGTTGTTGCTGGGCTTGGGCTGGTCATTGTAAGTCACAGCACTGCCAGTGTGTGGGGCGATTCGATTGCCTCGTCGTCGTGATGATGATTGCATGGTGACTCTCTGCATGTTGGATACTGTTGAAATGAGTGGCGAGTGATCAGAACTATTATGAGTTATGAGTTATGAGTTATGGCGCTCTTTGGATTGTAGGTTGTAAGTAGGTTGTAGGTATCCATGTGTCTTTTACAACAGAATACATCTCCGTCCGAGAAGTCGTACCGGTGCTCACCCAAAATGTTCAACCAGTTGTCCAAACACAGTTTAGACAACGCACAATAAACTAATCATGTAGTCAGTAATATTGTGGTCTAAGTGGCAAGACTATGTGAGACATGTTCCAGGTATCTTTCGAACAATGATGCACTTTTCTTGCAACTTTTTGTAGGCAACGCACAATAAACAGTCATTTTTAGATCAACAGGCACTTTTATTTGCCTATCGACACAAAACCTTCAGATAGGTAGGTAGGTACCTAGCTGTACCTAGTATCATTTCATCGCATACTGCTGATAGCTTTGTGGTGATGGACAGACGAGGTCCAGTTTCGACCCGACCGGCGACGTTGGAGTCGCCAGGGAGTCGCCGCCCCGCAAGCATTCCGCTCGAGGTGTGGCGACGACCATGAGATTGCACCCATGGTAGTAGCCGTTTCCGTAGATTAAGCTTTTACGAAGAGCACCAGAGCAAAATAAAAACACAGAAAAGAATGTCAGACTACTCGACATTACTCCAGCAGCTGCGAGAAAGCGAGGCCGCTGCCGGCGCCGCAGACAACACCAATGGCAATGGCGACGCCGAGGACGGTGATGATGGAGGTGGAAAAAGAAAAGCGCCGCCCGAGATATTCCATGATGCGGATCAGGGCGACGGATATGCTGGCGAGCAACCAGTGCGGAAGCGAGCAGCGTTAGGCGCGCCGATCACGCCAGGCCACACGGCGGTGGCGGAGGGGGTATCGCAAACGCTCCACACGCCGGATGCATAGCTGAGAGTTGGTTGGCTGCAATATTCGCCGCTGACGCAGCAGCAAACACCGCCACCACCGGGTGGGAGCCAGGGCATACAGCACCAGGCATGGACTCCACCGGGAGCGCCACCACCGACGCAATTCGTGAATGGGGCTGCCCCCCCCGGAACAATTAATGCAGCATTGCAGCACTCCCTTGCCGAAACCGATGGGGGGGAAATCATGCGGACATTGCTAAAGTCGCAGCGAGATGCCCGAACCAACGGAGAGGAGAAGGATTTTTGGGAGAGAGCGCTGGGGGAGTCAACGCTACTCATCTTTGCAGGAATGAAACCAAAAAGCCGCGAGGTGCAGCTATACCATTCTTCCGGAAGATTCACGGGGGGGTTTAATACTGCCGTGGAACTGCGAGGAAAGGAATTTGCATTCCAGGGCGAACGGGATATGTTTGACAATGACCCGTACGCAGTACAGTTGCCAGAAAAAATGGGCACCCCGTTGACAGTAACCTTCTGTGATAAGCTTGTGCCAATGGGGACGTTCTATGCGGCAGCGGAAAATAGAGACAAGCCATGGAAGCCTCTGACTACTGAGGAAAAAGTGACAAAGGCTTTGCCTAAGTTCTTGTGTCTGCCGGGAAATTTTGGAAAGGAAGCAAAAGCGCGACCAAACATCACGCCGTTTGAACTGATGGAAATTGGGGGGGAATTGTTGAATCAAGCCGATGCACCAGTTACTGAAGAGTACTTGGAAGTATTTCAGGAATGGTGCATCGCAGCCAGCCAAGTGAAGGCAGATGGAAATTCGCTGCTCACCGTGCAGGTTACTCCAGCAGCATCTGGGGATACCGAGTTTGCTCGGTGGAAGCACTTGAGGTGTGCAACAACTTTGGGCCCAGGCCAAATGCAGCCAATGCAGTTCAGCGCCACACCACCCCAACATCATCCACAGGAAAGCAAAGCTTGGATGGTGGCAGTGGCAAAGGAAGTGGGGGCAGTATTGACAGGAGTCATGCAGCCAGTGGCAACAGCAATGAATGCGGGGCCCCAGAAGGTGAAGGAAAAGGGGCTAGCATACAATGCCTCCCAAATTGCAAGATTGAAAGGCTTCTCCCATGTACGCAACATCACCGATACCACCCGACTGTGGATGGATTGGGAGAAGGAGAAGGATATTGATATTAATAGGGAGACGTTGACAGGGTACATGCAACTGTGGGCAAGCGACACAGGGTATGAGATAGAACCGGGCATCTACTTTGACGATGACGTCATCAAGGATTTTATCAACATGAGAGATGTTGTAGGATCCGCAATTCCAAGGCTTGCAAATATTGACAAGGGCAATGGGATACTCACGTGTGCCTATCGATCACTGGATGAGAATGAAGAGGCAATGCGACTCGACAACCTCGCTGAGAGAACGGCGGGGAATAGGAATTTGGCCGAGGAAGAGAGGATAGCATTGAGGAAGCAGCGTGCACCGCCACAGGATTTTGATGAGCTCAAGCGATGCTTGGCAACGTACGCGGCACTGCAGTTTGTAAGGTGGGGGGCAAAGAGCTTCTTTTATGTGGGAGTGCTCAAGCAACGGCAGGCACTAGACAATAGGTTTGTGGCAGCGGCGAGGACAAAATTCACTCCAACGCTGTGCAGGCAGATTGTATGGGCCATCCACGAGGCAATGGTGGAATATTGTGAGCAGAAGCTTATTCCAAGTGACTTTGCCCAAGGGGTAACTACACCATGGCCAGAAACGGATGGATTTGAGGACATCTACAAAGCCATCCGCTATGGCACTCCAATCTCAAGAAAGTATTTCCCTGCGGAATGGAGTCGAACGTTCAGTAATGGACGCGGTGGTGGAGGTGGCGGTGGTGCAAGAGGAGGTGGTGGTGGAGGAGGGGGTTGGACCAACAATGGCAACGCCAACACCAACACAAATGGCATGGGAAACTACAGCAACAATAACAACAACAACAGTCGTAACAACAACAACAACAACAACAACAACAACAACAACAACAATAATAACAACAACAACAACAATGCCAATCCAAACAACAACAATCGGAACACCCAGAATAACAATCGTCCCACCGACGACGTCGTGGGTTTAGCGGTGGAGCACTGTCATCATGTCATCAGGCAGAATTTGGGAAATTTCCATCAGCGGTTTCGGGGGCGGGTGATGACTGGGAAACTGTGCACAATGGCAAACATCCAACTTCGAAATCTGCCCAGCATGCCACGATTCATCCAAGCCGGTACCAACATGCTGTGCTACACCCATGTCTTGGGAATATGTCCAATGAAGGGTAGAGGGTGTGTATACATCCATGCGAGGGCAGGAGAGTTGACTGAGGTCTTTTGCAGAGACTTGTGCAGGGCATTGAAGCCAGGCATCGAGCACATGCTCAATGGGGGCACACAGCCAGCTCCAGCACCAGCCCCAGCCCCAGCACCAGGGGGACAAAGGAGTGGCGCAGGAGGTAATAATAATAATAATAATGCTGGAAGCACCAACAACCCCACTGGCGATCAGCAGCGGAGGGGTGGTGGCTGACGGCCAGCAGCAAGGGATGTCAGGGGATGCAATAGTGAAGGACGACATCAGCAGGACGCATCGCCAGCCCAACCTCGTCGGTGACAGGGACGGGCTACCGCGGAGGAAGGAACCCAGTTGCGATGGGAGGAGCGGCGAATGGTGGAGGATCTAGGACCGGGTGTGCGAGTGAAGCGGACGCGCAGCGAGCCTGACTTGACAGTAGGAAAGCAAATGAAAGTAATGAAAGTCGAATTCAAACAACAACAAATTAGTAGGCAACAGTGGAGTCGGCAACAACCAGATCTGTTGGATGGGGGTCAAGGTAAGCAGCAACGGCAACGGCGGGGGCGAGGGAGAAAGGGCCTGAAGGAGATGGCAACGAAGGTGAAGGTGACAGGCACTCGAAATAGGCGAAGCAATGACTTTGTAGTGACGTCGCCGCAACATCGTGTGAAGCATGGAAGTGGTTTGAAGCAGCGAGTGCAGAGTCGGCGAGGCACAGTGGTTGAGAAGGCCCAGGAACCTCTCATAAAGGCTGGGTCCCCCGTGGCAATGTTGCCCGGGGCTGTGATTGGAAATTCCCAGGAACCTGTAACACAGGCTGGGTCCCATGTGGCTTCGATGCACGTGGCAGCCTGCTCCCAGGCGTCTCTCGAAGGGCGTCTCGGAGATTGTGGTAAATCCCTACGGTCTGTCAACCAGCGTAGGTCCGTTCATGCGAGTAAAGCGCTGGACGTTGCTAGCCAAAGCAGCAATGCGATGGCTGATGCCTGCTCCCTGTCGTACCCCGAAGTACCGCACGGAGAGTGTGGAAGCAAGTTGTCCCTTGAGGGACTTCCCGGAGTCGAGATGGCCAATGGGTTGAAGCAACCTCGGATGCAATCTGGGGAGGAGGTGACTGGCCTATCGAAGGAGAAACACAGAATAGAAAACAAGCGGAACCGCAAGCTTGCTCAGGCAACCCAGAAGGATGCTGACTATTTTTCAACTCATCAGGGAACTTTCTCTATCCCAACACCAAAGCAGGGACCCAAAGTCTATCGAGGATCAATGTGTCCATCGGGGCTGGCATTGCATCATGAAGCAGCGGATGCTCTGCTGAAGTATGCTACAGGAGGCTGTCCAACGGAAACAGGAAAGCCGTGGACTCAAAAGCAGATGGAAGCGGCTGTGTTGCGAGGGCCCCATACATCAGCAATGGATGAAGAAGCCATGCAGATATTGGCAGAGGAGGTTGCTCAGAAGGTCAAGCAAGGACAATGCAGGGTAATAAATTGGGAGGATATAAAGCACAATCCTCCTGATCAATTGAAAGTATCACCAATTGCAATGATTCCTCACAAGTCCAGAAAATTTCGAGCCATCCTTGATCTGTCTTTCTCACTTAGGTTGGAGAATGGAGACACCATCCCAGCAGTCAATGAATCCTCTGTGAAAACAGCACCACAAGGCGCCATCGATCAGCTCGGCTATTCACTCCAGCGGATCATCCATGCATTTGCCCAGACAGAACCTGATGAACGGGTGTTTATGGCAAAGTGGGATATTAAGGATGGCTTCTGGCGGTTGGATTGCCAAGAAGGGGAAGAGTGGAACTTCGCCTATGTTCTCCCTCAGGAGCCAGGCAAGCCAATCAAGTTGGTGGTACCCACTTCACTCCAGATGGGATGGATTGAATCACCTCCCTACTTTTGTGCGGCGTCAGAGACGGGGCGGGATGTTGCTCAAGACTATGTGGAAACAGAAATTGGCACGCTCCCAGCGCACAAGTTCTTGAAATATTCGGCCACCGGCGAGGATTTTGAGAAACTCCCAAAGACAAGCAAGGATGGGAAATTGAAGTACCTAGTGGAGTGTTATGTGGATGATTACATCTCCTTGGCCATCCCAACATCACAACAACAATTGGAGCATGTTGCAAATGCAGTGATGATGGGGATCCATGATGTGTTCCCAGAAGATGGGAATGATGAGGAAGACCCAATATCGCTGAAGAAGTTGAAGAAGTTTGAGTCGATGTGGCTACTGCACAAAGACATCCTGGGCTTCACTTTCGATGGGTTAGAAAAAACAATTTGGCTGGAGAAGCCAAAGAGGGATGCGTTGCTGGAGATGCTCCGCATTTGGATCAGGAAGGCAAGCAAGGGAAACGGGGCAATTCCGTTCAAGGAGTTTCAGTCGGTGATATCCAAGCTGCGGCATGCCTTTGTGTCAATCCCAGCTGGCAAAGGGCTGCTGACCCCATGCAACCATGTTTTGCGAGGGGAACCCAAGTACATCTTCCTCCATCGCAATGCCGCCTTGCTCACAGCAATTCAGGATTGCCGAACGCTACTTCGAGAGTCGACCCTCGCGCCAACCAAGTGCTATGAGTTAGTGGCAAAATGGCCTGACTTTGTAGGCGTCAAGGACGCATCTGGTCATGGGGTGGGCGGCGTCATCGTTGGCGAAAATTTGGAGTGCACGCCGACTGTGTTTCGGTTTGAGTGGCCAGCTGACATAAAAGCGGACATCAACACCGAGCACAATCCAGGGGGCAGAATAACAAATTCTGACTTGGAGATGGCAGGCCTCCTACTTCTGTGGTGCATCATGGAAGAAGTGTGCGATGTAAAATCAGGCACTCACGCTGCTTTATTCAGCGATAATCAACCAACTGTGTCTTGGGTGCAACGCATGGCAACAAGGAGCGACGGGGTGGCTGGGGAATTATTGAGGGCCCTGGCGTTAAGGCTGAAGGAAAGCAAGGTGTCGCCACTGACGACGTTGCATGTTCCTGGCAAACAGAATGCCATGACGGACATACCATCTCGATCATTTGGTAGCGAGAAAAAATGGCATTGTACTAATGATGCTGATTTTCTCACATTGTTTAATGAAACATTCCCCCTTCCAAACCAGGCCTCGTGGACAGTCTTCCGCCCCTCCTTAGACCTTTGTACGAAAGTGCTTTCCGTATTGCGGACGAAGCGTTTACCAATGGGAGAGTGGAAGCGACTGCCAGGGCGAGGGAAACACATTGGAAAAATTGGAGCTCCTTCGTCGCACCTCTGGGAGTGGACCCTGAATTACAGAGTACTCCCTACTGGAAAAGGATCCGATGTCTTACAGGGTTTGCAGCTCTCCAGCGAAAGGGCTATTATGGTCGAGGACGAGAGATCCAAGTTGGCTCGGTCTCTAGCGCTCTCACGGCCATTGGCCAGAAGATCGCGCTGGTCCACGAAATAAACCCAACAAAACAACCGGGGTCGGATAAGTTTGCTCCGAGGATTGCGGAAATGATAACTGGCTGGGGTAAAGAGGACCCGGCAACAGTAAAGAAACTCCCAGTGGAAGCCGATGTGCCGGAATTCTTGGCTACTGTAGCAACGGTAGCAGGGGCCTCCGAATTGGCAAAGGCAGTTGGAGATTGTTCTCTCATTGCTTTTTATTATTTGTGCAGGGTTGGCGAATACACAGTGAAAAAGACTCGGAACAGCAGCAAACAAACAAAGCAGTTCAAGATCCAAGATTGCACCTTTTTCAGGAAAAATGAACTGGGTCAGCTACGCCAGCTCAGCAGGAATGCAACTGATGATGAGATAATGTCTGCCCATAGTGCAACATTGAAGTTAGATAATTCGAAGAATGGATGGAAAGGAGTCTGTGTGAACCAAGAAGCCAATGGAGAAGTTCACTGTTGTGCAGTACGTGCCATCGGACGGCGGTATTGCTCCATTCGGAAGCACGCAAGTGGCAAGAATGTGTTCTTATCTGCGTATTGGATTGATGGGAAGCGAATGGATGTCAACGATGAAGACATGCGCTCAAATCTGAAATGGGCCGCGACTGAACTCGACTATCCTTGTCGGAAGGGCATCCCGATTGAGAGAGTGGATACCCATTCTTTGCGGATTGGTGGAGCGAATGCACTATCACTCAGTGGATACTCGGATAGAGAAATTCAGAAGATGGGCCGTTGGCGAGGAGAAACCTTCAAAGAATACATTCGGGAGCAATTAGACTGTTTTTCGCGGGGCATGTCAACAAAAATGAAACAAAAATTCAATTTCGTCAATGTGGAGGGCGGCGTCAACACTGATATTGTGGACATGATTGATATCACAAAAACAGTGTTATTAACACGCTCCAATGCAGCAGCGAGTGCTGCTTAAGTAGGGAGAGAGGGCTCTCCAGTTTGAAAGCCACAGCAAGGCTATAAAATGAAGAGGAGTAAGGTGGATGGGAGTAATGACAGCATGGCATCATCAGCAAGTATGATGCATTGCTTGACGATCACGTCAACAGTACCCTTTTGGGACACAAGTTTAAAAAAAAAAAGTGTGAAAAGAAAAAGAGAAGGAAAAATTCAAGTTTAGGAGTTCATAGTATTTGTTGGAGGAATGAGAGCAGCGGAGAAGTCAAGAAGAGTTTGTGTTTGAGGAGACTCAGGTTGTTAGCCTGATGCATGCAACCAACCGTCTTTCCTCTGTGGTGGGTGTAAAACACCAAAACTCCATTGCCAAACTGACTCGCTACGCGAGTCTGTGGGCGACCTTTTCTGAAGAAAAGGGGTTTGGGTTTAGCACCTTTCAGGTTTAAACCATGGAGTTTTTGGCACCACGCACAAACATCTTTGTCTTTCTTTTGTTCCTTCTTGCATATTAGCATTCAATCACATGGAGTCGAGTCGCGTAAGAACCGAGGCCCAGTCGCAGACTTGGTTGTGGTGATGGACAGACGAGGTCCAGTTTTGACCCGACGTTGGAGTCGCCGCCCCGCAAGCATTCCGCTCGAGGTGTGGCGACGACCATGAGATTG
>JAZGVS010000136.1:0-19993 GCA_037356235.1 Bacterosira constricta
GGCCGCTTCAGGTCTTCTGCCTGGCATATATCATCAGCACTCTGTTTGAATGCTACCTCACGTTGACTCTGGACTCGGATCACCTTGCTTCTTCTCCTGTCCCTACCAACAACAACACAATCAGCCCTGCCTATCCGTCGATTCCTAACCTTATCTGCCACTAGTCGCGGTCGCGGTCGCCGTCTCTTCTGATCTGCACTCTGTCACGGACGTTGTCCACGCAGACCTCTGTCATTTCTATTGTTACTATTTTTTTCCACACAACCTCGACACTCATGCTTACCTTCACCCCCATCTAATAAGGGTTGCTTTGCCCTATTCCATTCCATCAGATGGTCTTCCTTCACCTTGACCAATTTTGTTTGTTGCCAGTTGTCATCTGGTTTTCCCACCACTGGGGTCGTTGCACCGTGTAACAGCATCTTGCTGGCTTGATGGCCCAACAATTCGTCCGTCATTATTCCTGGCGCTATCCAGATGCATGGGATTTTTTGAAAAACTTCTCTATGATGCCTTACCACTCTCTTATTTTCCATGGCATCCCCTAGCGCCGCTCCGCAAGGTGGGCGGCGCTGTTCTGCCCCTCAGTAGGGGCGTCCACGCTTGTTGCCCCCTTGGCACCCGGAGGACCACCATTGGCATTAGCTGCTGGGCCATAATGACCCGGTATGTTGCCGCCGGGACCCCTGCCTCGCCCGCTGCCCGGTCGTTGTTCATCGGCAGCAGTGCCTCATGGTTTGTGATCCAATCGATTGCTTGGCGGAAGCACTTGCACACTTGGTTGACCCATCCTTGGTCCAATGTGTCCATGTTAGGGACATGATCTAGTAGCTAGCAGTAGTAGCTAGCATTAGTAGCTAGCAGTACCTAGCAGTATATGTAGCTATTCTCAGCCAAAGAATAAGTGGGCAGGGGGGTAATCCCCCCAGCGAATTTCAGGGCCCCCATATTTGCTCTAAATCTAAACCACCTATGCCTACTATTGTACCTATCGTACTACCTACCTACATATGGTAGTTACATACTATGGCCCGACGCATGCCAGTTTTTGGGTCGATTAAATTGATGATATCATGGGAATTCCTCAGTATGTATGCAGAGCAAGCCAGCCAAGTTTGCCAATTAAATCGATACATTTTTTATCGCTCTGGGTCGCTAGAGCTGGGTCTTGGATCTTTCATGTCACATCTAGCAATGTCACATCAGGTCATATCTAGCAATGCTAATCTATGCTAATAGATGCTAATCTATGTACCTCTGTGCAGCTCTGTGCTACTATCACTAACATCACCACCACACCGCCACAGTCACCGCCACCACCACCACCACCACCACCAACATCATCATAAACATCATCACAGCTGCAACACCCATTGTCTAATGCTGACATTGTGTTTTAGTATTACTCTCCACAATGCCATCAAGCGTTCATGATGTTGGGGAGTCATCCGGCCTACTCTCTCTCATGCTAGCAGCTGCCGCTTCTCCTAAACAACGGCACACCAATTGGGCCAAAAGTAACACGATGAAGATTGCTGTGATGAAGTGGGATGAAATGATGGTAGCGTGGGGCAATGGGGACAGGGAGAAGTTGGAAGGCATCATCAGCAAGTGGGGCAGTAAAGTTTTGACAACGAAAGGCAAACCCTCAAAGTGGAATTTTGCAGAGGCTGTGGGCATCCCTTTCAACACTTTTAAGAAATATACATGCAAGGATGAGAGTATGAGGAACAAAATTGGAACCAAGCTTGGGAGGAAGAGGAAGACATGGCGCCAAGAGCACGACGAGGAGAGTAAACGCCAAGACAGATGGTTCTATTTCTATCGATGGGTCGGGGGGGGATGTCCTCAAGAAGTGGAAGAGGAGAGAGTGCAGCACCAGCATTATGCATGGTCCTCTGGCCGTCTGCGACACCACAACACCATGGTCGAGGAATTTGATGGGCTTACCCCCAGAACACCGGAAGAGAATAAATGGTGGCAAGATTATTGGGAAAAGAAGCTGCCGAGGGTTTGTTTGATGATGCAGGACGACAACTATGTGCCCCTTGAAACAGATCCTCTTGAAACGGAACGCAACTGGATGAAGGAGTGCGCAAAAACATTCGGACCAAGCGAGGTATACTACATTGGTCCCTCGTCATATGATTCTTTGAACGGGGATGAGACAGCAAGGAGAAGGGAGAAGATGGGCATGAGGGTCAAAAAGTTCAATCTTGTACAAACCAGGCAAACATTGAGCATGTTGGACTCGGGAGCAGGTACCCCAAAGTTGTTGGTGGCATTGGACACCCTCCTCGACAAATATGACAGAGAGCTGGAATCTCGGGGATTGGAACATTCTGGTCTCCGCGAGAGGCTCCGGGAGTGCAACGAGAATCGCAGTCTGAAGAGGTCAAAGAAGAAGAAGACGGGGGAGGAGACAGAGGCAGAGGAGAAAACGATCATGGAGCTTGATCTTTTCCCCAAAGGGAAAAGTATTAGACAGTTGAGAAATGAACTGAGAGCAGAGGAAGATGAAGTGGATGCAGGGCTAAGGATGATGGAGGAGGCAGAGGAACTTGAGAATGTTAGAGAAGACGTTGAGAATGTTAGAGAAGAAGTTGAGATGCTGAAAAAGGCAGTGACCAGAACGAAATCAGAGGAGGAGGAAAAAATAGATTCAGAGGAAGAATCACTGCTGGATGCAACAGAAGAAGAACACACAAATGCAAAACAGAAGCAACATTTGCAAGCGGATCTGCTGAAGCATTCAGATGAAGATGACTCAGACGAAGACGATCCAGACGAATCATGTGTACTTGCACTTTTACGAAACTAAACACTCTTTACAAAAATCATCAAAATTTGTAGATGATGCCAATGCATGCTGGAGAATGATGCATGGTTCGAAGCCTCATACGATGACCCGATATCCATGATGACGGGCACAGTTCGGTCAATGGCTAGTATAACTACTAGCACGGTAGCCCATGCCGACGGACAGGGGTACCATGACTGGTACTGCAATAGCTATACAGATGTCGCAGTGGGGTCCGGTAGCAACCTTCTTGATGTGATGGCAATTTTTGTTGAGCGTATGCCAATCACCGACCCACTACTTGGTTGGTTGATTGTGATGTCATGGTATAGTGATGCAACACGACAATAAAATAGACATACCATACCATACCTTATCATAAACAAAATAGGGATGCATGGAAATGTGTGGCTGCAAATGAAAGCGAGCTCCGGCGTCACGCTGCTCTAAATCATTCAACCATACCTTACCTCTCCCAATGCATGGACGTGCAGAGATGGTGACTTCTTCTAAAATGATTTTGGACATGGCCTCCGGCGTCACGCTGCTCTAAATTGTTCAAACACCATACCATACCATACCTTACCTCTCTCAACGCATCGAAGTGCAGCGTGTGGTGATCGTCGCAGGTCATCTCGCATGAGTTCGAAGGAGTATCAGCCACGAATAGTGCGTTGCTACAAAGATGCAGGATGCGGAGTCAAGATAAGACCCGAGAAGCGAGCATATCACCAACTGAGGATGCTACGGTGGAGCTGGTGGTCGTCAGAGGCATAGCCTTGGATTGGGAGTGGAGTTGGGGGCGATGTTTGTTTGTTTGAGCGTTCAGGTTGTGCATGTGTGATAGATGGTTCTTGGTAGAAATAATGACGATGGACTTATGAATGCGCTGTAGGTTGGTGGGAGACAGGGACATTGGCGATCACGCTTTGTTGTTGGCATCCTCGCTCTCGGAGGCAAGTTTTGTTTTTGGTCTTTGCCTTGAATTTGTCACAATGTCAAATAATCTGTGTTCCGTCAAAGAAACTGATTCTACTAAGGAATTAGATATAAATTGGATACACATGAGTACGAGCCAGCCGATCCCTTTATCCTCTTTCTGGCTTCTTGATTTTAGCTATGATAGTTCTCGTTAGGATATTGGTAGCGACACACATGTGAATACTGGATCTAAGCACACATGTATCAAGTTGTTTGGCTGGCCAGCCTAACTTTTCCCGCCAAAAACAAGATTCAAATTGCGCGTGCCGTCTCTTTCTTTTTTAAGGTCTCAGTATCGCCTCTCAGATGCAGAGGAATTCAGTATGTCCTGCTATGTCTCTCTACATTGGAATTCAATGGCGTTCATATCTTTATTTTGTTCTCCCGTGTCGGTTTAGGGGGCAGAGTTTGATAAAATGTGAGGGTAATAACCACTACTTAGACGAAGCTGTTAGTTCCAATATGTAGCCGTAGCGCACAAGCCCCCGAAAACAAACACTTACTTGCTTGAATATCTAGGTAGATACGATAGAGCTTCTCTCGCTCCATCTTCGTCATTCCTCATACAATACTTTCACGCAAACCCAAAACCAAAACCCAACGCTACGACCATGACGACGATGCCTCCTACTGAGATGCCGCCGGAAACGGAAACGGAAACAAACCAACCCCTCATTGCTCTCGACTTTCTATTCTCCTAGGGCCTCTTTCCACCAACGGCCACCATCGTCACCTTCTCTTCATGTCATCCAATAATATGTGATTATTATTCGGCGAGGAGATTGGATCAACATGCTGCTCGTATCCTGTGCCATTACCGCAGCCGTCATGGTCTATCGCAATCCAAAACGACGAAGCAACCTCGCACGATGATACCCTCATAGCCAGTCACAGCTAGCTCGTCGTCAAGTCGCCCATATATAAGTCAGTCACCAATATTTAAAAAAATGTCCGATTCCAAGAGCATGGGGGATTTATTCCTGCAACGTCGTGCCGCTGCTGCCGCTAGTGCCAGTGCTAGCAGGCCGAATGCCACCAGTGACCATCAAAATCAAGGTACTGGCGGTGGCCAATCTGGCAATGCCCTGCTAGAACAAAAGCCAAAGAAGAGCTTCGCCGACATCCAGCGCGAGCAGCAGCAGCAGTAGCAGAGTCAATCGCAAGGACAGCAAAGGGATCATCCAACAAATCAAAATCAGTATCAACAGCGTCGTCATGAGACGGACGATCATGGTCGATTGGTGCGTCCTTCTGGTAGCGCCGGTGGAGGAGGTTTTGGTGGCAGCGGAGGGAGCGGCGGTTTTGGCGCCAATAATGATCCGAGAGGAAGGAGTGGCGGTTTTGGCGCCAGTCATGGAGGAGGGAGTAGAAATAATGATCCCAGAGAAGCGGGGGGATATGGCTCCACCAATCGCACCAGCAATAGTAGTGGCAGTCGATCATTGGCCGGCGACAGACGAGGAGACAGATCGCGAGGCCAAAGAAACACTAAGCCAAGCATGCCAGCAATGCCTACCGAACAAGGCATAATCCACACACTATTGGATAAATTCGGATTCATTACTTGCGCCGATCGCGAACGTGAATTATTCTTTCACTATTCCGAATTTCGAGGCAGGAGCGATGAGTTGAATATTGGTGATGAGGTTGAATTCATGGTGGGGAGGGCCGAGGAGCGGGGAAGCGGCGGTAGTAGGCGCAGTGATAGAGGCGGAGATAGAGGCAGTGGTGGATTATCCAGCGGAGGAGGTGGGGACGAAAAATGGTCGGCATTCGCCATCAAGAAACTGCCAGAAGGTACCATCATTTGGGAAAATGAAGATGTGCCTGGCAAACGATACAGGGGTACCGTCGAGGCGATTGCTCGTGATGAATCGTTTAGTAGACGTGATAATCGTGGCATGAGTAGGGATCGGGGTGGCGGTGCTAGAGGTGGTGGCGCGGTGGATGGTCTAGTTTGTATTTCGACTGATGAAAATGAGGCCAAAAGTGAAGAAATGCCAAAAGACAAAATCTACTACACATGCGCAGACTATGCAAAATCCAGCTCACTGCATCGCAATGACATTGTTGAATTCACGCTAGTCACGAAACGTCGCACGAATAAAAAGTACGCACGTGACATCACACTGATCCAATCGGAGCGTGAACGATTGCTGGAAGAGAGGGAAAAGAAGTTGATGGAGGATGCCACTTTGGAACGGGGGATTGTTGCCAGTATCAGTACTAGTGTTGGTAATAATAATCGTGGTAGAGGAGGGCGCAGTGGCGGCGGTGCGAATGATACTAGTTACAGTGGATATCTGAGGAGCGTGAATCGAACCCAAGACATTTATTTCAGCTCATCGCATGTCATTATCAAAAATGATACGGAGGAGGATAAGAAGACGGAGGGTATATCCACTACTGACATTCGGAAAAGTATGTTGATGGAAGGACAAGAAGTGGAGTTTTACGTGGTGAATGAAGCAGGATCAAACAGTACCAGCAAGCAAGGTGGCAGAGGCGGCGGTTCTGGAATGAGCGCTCGTCAGATCAAAATCCTTCCGAAAGGATCGGTCAAGTTCCAACACGTGATTGCCAAAGGAGTGACTGGTAGGGTGTTGGAGTGTCCTGTTGCATCGGTGACGGATCCTCCTTTTGGATTTGGTAGGACTGGTGGTGGCGGCGGCGGCGGAGGTAGAAAGGATAATCGTGGCGGTTCCGGTAAACCTAGTGGCAATGCAGGCAAAAAAAGTCAAGCAACAAATCTTGGCAAGATTCATCTTCAGCAGCCCATTCTCGACGACGATCAAAACAGTATCACAGAAGTATCACTACGTCCTGAAAATTATCCTGGAGGGACATTTGCAATCAGTCGCACAGGTTCGGAAATGGGAACGTGGATACGTCCACATGACATGTTGCTTTTTGATGTGGTCCAGATGGTTGTGGACGGGGCATGTTTTGCCGTGCCTACGTTGGCGATGGAGCCTATCATTGCTGCTGCGGAGAGTGCCACTGTTGCTACTGTTGATTCCATCAATCCAGCAGTAGTTGATTCTTGTGCTTCTGCAAAGGATGCTGGCAATGCTGTCAAGCCGGCCATTCGTCTGATTGAACCATCACCATGCATGCGCGCCCATGGTACGATTCGATCGATTCATGATAATTATGGTTTTATTCAATTGGCGGAACGTAGTGGCAGTGGTCAGAGTGATGCGTACTTTCCTCTGTTTGAAGTCATGCCTGGTGAGATTCAGGAGGATTTGGTTAGAAATGCTGTTTTGAAGGATACTGATGATAACGCTGATCCTATCATTGATGAAGGTTCAGATAAGGATGGTACGGAGAACAGCGTGATTCAAAGAAAGGGAGGCCGGATTCACGTAGAAGTTGGCATGGAAGTGGCCTTCGATTTGTCATTGCAAATGCTGACCAATACAGCAAGTGCCGATCGCGGTATGGGTAGTGCAAGGGGCGATCGCAGCGGAGGTCGCTACGGCAATACCAAGCAAGAAAAGGAAAGCTTGCGTGCCCGACGTGTCCAAATTCTTCCCAAGGGAACAGTCATTGAGATGATACCAATTGTTTCTGGAGTGAAAGCCACTGTGGCCAAGGATGATTCCAAGAGAGGGCAAAAGCAGCAGCTGTTTGTTGGGACATTGGAGTTGGAAGAATCAATCAAGATGGATATTGATTTGAACAACCGCCAGCGCCATCCGTTGGTTGCAAAACTTGTGGATGCAGTAAGCGAAGGAAAGTACGGCGATGGAGGTGTGACATTCCATGATGTCATGAGTGATCGGGATGCTCAGGTTGTTATTTCCATGGTGAATGGGTGCGATGATTTGGAGTGGAGTTATGTTGTGCCCGAGAGTAGTGATGGTGCAGTTGTTGGAGATGATAGGCATGCTCGCCAGCTTTGCATTGCCAGGAAGAAGAAGGGCACTGAAGAAGATGAAGCAGATAATAATTCACCTGTTGCTGTTGAAGTATTGTCTACAAGTGAGAGTATCAACAAGGTAAGCGACGGAAAAGAAGATACGCCTGATGAAGAAAAGGTCGAAGGCATTGTGGATACTGCAGCTGCAAGTGCAAGTGGTGCTCCCGCTCCTGCCAAAGGAAGACAAGATTCTGCCCGAAAAAAAGCCAAGAAGGTCAAGATTATCAAATCAGTCCGGTTTGACAAGTGCTCCTTCCCTGACATGAGCATTGGGCCACTTGGCGCAGGAGACGTTGTCACGTGTGACATTTTTCAATCTCGTCGGACTGGTGCATATATGGTGGAGAATATTACTGTACTGGAAAAGGCTGCCGTTGTTGTGTCAGATGGGGAGGATCATGGCAATAGGGATGGGCAGAGAAAAGGTCTCAGTGGATTTGTGACGGAAGTGGTACCCAGTCGTCAGTTTGGATTCATCACGGGTGTGGATGAACAGGGGTCGAAGACGGGTGAGCATGTCTTTTTCCATTTCAGGGAGGTTCAATCTGGCGGCGCTGTTGCGGGTGCCGATAATAATAATGATATTGCCCAGGATGGAAACCCGGCTCCGGCGAGGAGCAAGAAGAGGAACAACGATAGTATTACTCTTCGCAAAGGGGACGAAGTCAAGTTCGATGTTGGAACTGGAAAGAATGGGAAATTGAATGCGACAAGCATTTCAGTTTTGCCTCGTGGTACCTTGAAGTTGATTCCGACCAACAAGGCAGCAGCAGATAATACTTGCACGGGTTACATTCTCATGGAGCCATCGCACACTTCTTTGGCGAATACACCCTCTCACAGTGTTGGATTGCAAAGTAGTGGACCAGCCGCTGGTGTGGGTGCAAGCAGATGGGCCAATGTTCGTGATGACAAGTCGAGCAAGCTAGGGTCCTCTGCCAAAGAAGAGGGGGTGATTCTCTTGCTTTCGGATCCGTCGCATCTCTTTTCGTCCAAGCTCAAGGTGGATAGTCCTCCTGCCAAGACGGTTGTCGATAAAGCGGGTGAAGCTTCTCCAAATGAAAATGCTGTTGCACAAAGCACAGCTGGTACCGCTGGTTCTGCATCTGAACCAAATAATGATGCTGTAACTGATACCGAAAATAACAATGATGCAGCCAACAATGATAACGATCAAAATCAAAGCAACCAGTCAGTCTCTGTCGCTGTTGTGGGAACACACATTCGGTACAGGCTCAGCTCCACAGCTGCGCGTACTAGCGGACCCAAGCGTGGAGATCTTGTTAGCTTTGGGAAAACGAGGGGCGCAAAATTGGTCAAGGACATTCGCGTTGAAACGATGGGTGCTGCGACTAGCGTGAGGGGCATTCTGGAGGATATTGATGTGGATAATGATACGGCGGTTTTTGTTTATGCATGAACTTGCGCAGATTTGAATGAATAGGCTCCCAGCACACCCCCAAATTGTCAGTGTTTCATTCAACTATCCATGGTGTTGGTGTGGTGGTGATGATCGATGATGTGGGTAAGCTAGCTCTTGATACTAGTTACAGTGGATATCTGAGGAGCGTGAATCGAACCCAAGTGTACATGAGCAATTCAGTTACGGGGCTATACCACCCCCAGACAAGGGTCGGCAATGTCAAGACCCTCAAGGATGCATGGCATTCAGCAGACGGTATGGCAAAGCTATGGAGGCAAATCAAGAATGCAGTCACATTCGCGGTCGCCGCGGGGCAACTGAAAATCCTCCAGTTAATCCCTTAGGCGACATTATTTGGTCTTCTGATGTAATACTTGGCTGACAGTGGTTCAAAATAGATGAGCCCTCCGCGGTATCTTTTCCTATATACGGTGAAAGTACTCTTAACACGAAAAATGAGAAACTTAACCGCAAATACATCTTTCGTCTCAAATCACATGTTCTCTGGCTTGAGATCACGGTGAGCAATGCCATGATTGTGCATATAGGGTACAGAGCATACCGAAAATGACTCAATCGAGGCAACAAAAGCATGGGATACCAACATCGAATCATCTTAGACTAACTAGTTTAAAATTAATATATTTGAGATTTTACTGATTTTATTTTACGCGTCATCACTCTCCTCCGCTCATAGCAGTAGTAGGTAGCAGTAGTAGGTAGCAGTAGTACCGGTAGCAGTAGTAGGTAGCAGTAGTAGGTAGTAGTAGTAGGTAGCAGTAGTAGGTAGCAGTAGTAGGTAGCAGTAGTAGCTAGCAGTAGTAGCTAGCAGTATATTACTAGCTAGCAGTAGCAGTAGCTATTCTCAGCCAAAGAATAAGAGGGCAGGGGGGAATCCCCCCAGCGAATTTCAGGGCCCCCTTATATTTGCTCTAAACCACCTCTATGCCTACTATTGTACCTATGGTACCTACCTACATGTATGTTAGGTACATACTATAGCCTGACGCGGCATGCCAGTTTTTTGGTCGATTAAATTGATGATATCATGGGAATTCCTCACTATGTATGCAGAGCAAGCCAGCCAAGTTTGCCAATTAAATTGATACATTTTTTGTAGCTCTGGGACGTGGATCTTTCATGTCACATCTAGCAATGTCACATCTAGCAATGCTAATCTACCTCTGTGCTACAACATGTGCTCTGTTAAGAAGAATGTAATACAAGGTACTACCTTAGTCAGATCTTGCTTCATATTGAAGTTGCTTTTGAGGGCCGACTAACCGTACTATTCCTACGTTAAAAAGTCTACGGGGAATTCTAACATAAATAAGTATATAAATAAGTATCTATTGTACATACCTACACTATCCTCTTCTTACTTAAGATAGTGCAATATCTACTGTAGGTACCTCTAGGTAGACATTTTACAATAGGCCTAGAGGTAGGCATACACCCACGCACAGATCCTCGCATGAGCACTGAGCGAGCACACTATCTACCTCCGTCGGTCTACCATAGCGGCAAGCTGCAGCAAGTAGCAAGTAGCACCATCTCCTACACAACATTATTTCAACATGAGGGACCTTGATACTGATGCCCTTGCTGCAAGAAAAAGGCAGGGTAACACGCGGTTCCAAAAGAATGAAGGAGAGTTAAAAAAGAGCTGCGCCAATACAAATGGCATAGTGGAATACGTACCACCACGGGCTCTTGAATCAACAACAGCTGAAACGGATAAACGGAGACGGAAGATGTACATCAAGCTATTCCCGTACGGGCTCGCCCCACACCTGAGCGATGGGGAGCTGCGCATCCAATCAAAAAAAATGCAAGAGCGCAAAATCTTCAAGAGGAAAGAAGATGATCTTGAGCGCATGTGCTGTGAAACGGAAGGGCTGTTTTATAAAGTTGTGTATACAGGCCCTTCCGAGACAGAGTTGTGGACAGAGACCAAAGTTCGGAGGCAGAGGATGAGGAGAAAATTGTTGAAGCATCACCAGTTCAAACTAGAACAGAGGCAGTATATCAATCTAACAATCAGACCTTTGTCGAACCGGTTTCTTGATGGGATTGCTTATGATTTTTACAACGAAAGCCAGGTGATTGAGTGTCCATCTGGAGATTATTTAGAGAAGTGTATGTGCCGTGGCGTTAACCAAGACCACGCATTTTTCTGGGGGGGGTCATTGGCAGATGAGGAAGTGGAGAGGAGAATTCGCACTTGGAAGCACTGCCCAAGGTGCCGGAATCGATACGACCCGGATGAGCTTGGGCTAATGGACCAACTTTTTCGGATGTGTACGGATCGCCAGGAAATAAGAACAATGGTCAATCAAGGCACCGTATTATGTGGCGGCAGCGTGCATTCTGATTCAAGGGTAACATACGCCCGAATTAAGATGAACCTCATGCCACAGGTTCAGAAAGTGGTTGATACTAGCAGGGGGGGTCTGTTACACAACGATGGGCGCGAGGGGATGTTGAAAGATGTAATATGGGAGGTTGATAAGTTTGTTTGGGGTTTGCACAAGAGCCGGGAAAGAGACGTTCAGCTGCTGGGAAGGGGGGGGATGAGTCACTTAGATGATGGCAGCAGCATGATGTCTGCTTTTCGATGCTGGCAGGATATAGTTAGTACGAGGGGTTTATGGTAGACACATGAACAAGAATAAGCCGAGAGTATAAACACTGTTCTTCAAGATGGCATTATTAGCATCTATAACACATAACTATCAGCAGCAAGACCTAAAATAACATGGAATGAAATTGAAAGAGCTTGCAAAAAATTAAGTACCGCCAAATAGATGCTGGTGGGTCCGGTGCAAGAAACAAACACTGTTCATGGCAGTATTATGCAGAACCAAATTGAATTGAAAGAGCTTGCAATAAAATTGAGAATGGAAATGCATGGCTGCAATGAAAGCGATGCCAAAAACTACGCCAATGCCTGATAATGCATGGCTGCAATGAAAGCGAGGCCAAAAACTACGCCAATGCCCAAATCGATTCGAGCATCATACTCCAAAACCGCATAAACGAAATAGGGATGCCTGGAAATGCGTGGCTGCAATGAAAGCGAGACCAATACACGCCAATGTCTGGAAATGCGTGGCTGCAATGAAATCGAGGCCAAAAACTACGCCAATGCCCAAACCGATTCGAGCGTCATACTCCAAAACCGCATAAACGAAATAGGGATGAATGGAAATGCGTGGCTGCAATGAAAGTGAGACCAATACACGCCAATACCTGGAAATGCGTGGCTGCAATGATGAAAGCGAGGCCAAAAACTACGCCACTGCCCAAATCGATTCAAGCGTCACACTTCAAAATCGCATAAACAAAATAGGGATGAGTGGAAATACGTGGCTGCAATGAAGACGAGGCCAAAACACACTGCCCAAATTGATACACTGCCCGAAATTGTTAATTGACATACCATCCGCCTGGAGCATACCAATGGCCGAATCTACATGAGAATTGATATTGCGCTGAAGATTTGGCTTACCAAATATACCTTACCTCACCCAACGCATCGAAGTGGAGTATCAGCAGGTATCGTCCACTAATAGTGCGTTGCTACAAAGATGTAGGATGCGGAGTCAAGATAAGACATAAGACCCGAGAAGCGAGCATATCACCGCCTGAAGATGCTACGGTTGAGCTAGTGGTCGTCGGAGGCATAGCCTAGGGAGTGGAGTTGGGAGCGGTGTTTGTTTGTTTGAGCATTGAGGTTGTGCATGTGAGATAGATGGCTCTTGGTAGAGATAATGACGATGGATTTATGAATCTACTGTATCTAGGTTGGTGGGAGACGGGACATCGGCGATCATGCTTTGTCGTTGGCATCCTCGCTCTCGGAGGCAAGTTCTGTTTTTGGTCTTTGCCTTGAATTTGTCACAATGTCAGAAATAATCTGTTCAGTCAAAGAAACTGGTTCGACTAAGGAATTAAATACAAAATTGATACACATGAGTACGAGCCAGCCGATCCCTTTATCCTCTTTCTGGCTTCTTGATTTTAGCTATGATATTTCTCGGCGGGATATTTGTAGCGACACACATGTATCAAGTTGTTTGGCTCCAGCCTAACTTTTCCCGCCAAAAACAAGATTCAAATCTTAGATTTGCTTTTGTAAGCTACGTTGGAATTCAGTGGCGTTCATATCTTCTTTATTTTGTTCTCCCGTGTCAGTTTAGGGGGCAGAGTTTGTAAAATGTTAGGGTAATAGCCAAACTACTTATACGAAGCGTGACATACAATATGTAGCCGTAGCGCACAAGCCCCCGAAAACAAACACTTACTTGCCTCATTCCTCCGATTCTTTCACACAAACCCAAAACCAAAACCCAACGCCCAACGCTACGACCATGACGATGCCTCCTACTGAGATACCGCCGGAAACGGAAATAAAGCAACCGCCCATTGCTCTCGACTTTCTATCCTCCTAGCCAGCGCCACCGCCAACGCCATGGCCTCTCTCCATACCCACGGCCTCCATCGTCACCTTCTCTTTATGTCATCCAATAATATGTGATTATTATTCGGCGAGGAGGATGGATGACTCGAAGTGCACCGCTACTGCTGCTAGCAACCGCTTTCTCGCTCCTATCCTCCAGCAATAATAATGTAGCGGCGTTTACTACAATCACCAATAGTGGGAGAAGTACCCACGCGATTACTAGCCTTGCAGCAGCCCGATTAAACTCAGTCACAGCAGTCAAGAAAAGAAAGAAGAAGCCAACATCCGATAATAATGACAGTGATGGTGACTCCCCATCATCGAATACTATGCCAGCCACAGGTCTTCCACCCGCTTTGATAATGGAAGGATTGACATGCAGTCATGATAGTGGGACGGTGTATCAATTGAATGATGTATCGTATATATTGCCCAGGACACGAAAGATTGGTTTGGTGGGTCGCAATGGGTGAGTTCAAGTTTCTTTCTTTTACGATTTTTAATAGTGTGGAAAATTTTGGATACGTATCGCTATATTTATTATACGTATCGCTCTTCCTAATATTTCATCACATTACAAATAACAAAGCTGCGGAAAGTCCACTCTGATGAAGATTTTAGCAGAAACATGCTGCAAGGATTACGAACAAGACGAACAAGAACCCGTTCCATACACTGGTTCCGTAGAATGCCCACGAGACGTAACCGTAGCCTTCGTCGAACAGGAGCCATTATCACCCTCCGATGTCACAGTCGCCGATGCGCTACTAGGGATCCAAAGCCAAAAAAACAACAAGGCAGGCAGTTCCGCTAATTCCAAATCGGTATATCAAATCGTAAGGAATTATGGTGCTGTGTGCAATGCGCCCGAGTTTGACGATGATGCATTCACATCGGCTTCGGCAGCGATGGATACCTCGGATGGTTGGACTGTCTTGACCAAGGCGGATGAGATTGCAACACGATTGCGATTGGATCATCTTAGGGATGCTTCATTGTCCAAGTTGAGTGGTGGAGAGCGTAAACGAGTTGCGTTGGGCGCAGCGCTGGTGCAAAGTCCAGATGTACTACTGCTAGATGAACCTACCAATCACCTTGATCTGGAGGCGATTCAACTATTGTCCGATATAATCGCCGATGAGCGCAAAATGACAGTTCTCTGTATTACACACGATCGCTCATTCCTCAACGAAGTGTGCGATCGCATCATCGAGCTGGACAATGGAAGCATTTACGGATACGAGGGCAACTACGCCGATTACCTACAAGGGAAAGAAGCCAGATGGGCCAACGAAGATGCCGTACAATCCTCCAACAAGAAGAAGTTATCTCGCGAGTTGGCATGGATGAGAAAGCAACCCAGTGGCAGACAGTCAAAGTCCAAGGCGAGGCAGGAGGCGTTTCATAAACTTGCTGAAATGACAAAGCCTCGGCAGGTTGATCCGAAATTGGTGCTGGCGAACGATGATCGGAGGTTGGGGAACAATATACTCAAGATGGAGAATGTGTCGCTCAAGTTTGGAGATCGGGTTTTGCTGGATGACTTTTCGTATGATTTCAATGCTGGTGATACTCTTGGTATTGTGGGTGCTAATGGAGTTGGCAAGTCTACTTTCTTGAAAATGGTAAATGATAATGATTGTGTCTCTTCTTTGTTTTGTTTTGTGTTTATGTTTGTTGTCATGACTGACTGTGCAATATCATCTACTCACTCTCTCATGACATCATCTACTTACTCTCTCATACATATATCACAGGTGTGTGGCAGACAAGCTCCCGATAGTGGAAACATAACCCCTGGCGACACAGTATCGTTTGGAGTCTACGATCAAATGGGAATAGAAATGGATGAAGATCAGCGTGTCATGGATTATGTCAAGCAACGCGTGCTCGCTCGCGATGGCTCCACAATGGCCGAGGCACCTTCAGAGGTTATGAAATTGCTCAAGCAGTTCCAGTTTCCAAAGGAGCGATGGAATGAAAGGATTATGAGGTTGTCGGGTGGAGAAAGGAGACGATTGCAGCTACTGTCGGTGCTGACGCAGAGGCCTAACTTTCTTATTTTAGACGAGCCGGTATGTGTGTGTGTCGTTATTCATTTATTTTTCACAATAACCTGATTGAGTGGTTTACTGCGCATTATATATTTGTTGTCGTGGTTTACTGGGTACACACACAACTGATACACACAACAAAAATCTAACTAACTAATCAACTATCTCCTCTTGTTTCTAGACAAATGATGTTGATCTTGATACCCTGGCAGCGCTGGAAGATTACCTTGCAGAATTTAATGGTGTCCTTGTCATTGTTAGTCATGATCGTTTTTTCGTTGATAAGGTCACGGAGCACCTCTTTGTGTTTGAGGGAGACGGTGTTGTGAAGGACTACCTTGGCTCCTTGACGGACTATGCTGAGTGTCTAGTAGTTGATTCAGACAAGAGTAAGAAATAAATATCATGAGTGATGAAGAGGGTACATACAATACACAATCAATCAAACAGTGGTAGAGGCATGTAGATAGTGCAATATCAAATAAAAGAAACTGATATTGTTGGTGATTGTTATGCTTCATCTATATTTAGAGTTCATAAATGAGTACGATGCATGATGCCAAATTCATGAGAGTTTTCGTGTTCATTGAACATCTGAAATGACGATAGCGGTCTCTACGTGGCACGGCAATATCAAAACCATTACGCGCATCCTCTCAGCATCAACTCTCTCAATTAAAATTGATACTGATGTCAGAACAGCAATCTGCTTGTGTAGAAACAACTCACAGGTGTGAAATCTGCAAGCTCATCAATGTTTGTAACAAAACATACATCCAGTGGTGTACAAATAATAATAACGTGCTTCAAATACATGTGGCCACAATGCAGTGCTCGTCAGTTTTGATTTTTTTTTGTTTTTGACTGGATCGTTTGCCAGTTTTTGTTAACTAGCTTCTCTGGTAAGGGCTTTGCTATGCCGTTGATTTGTCATTTTTAGTGTGGGTGCTTTACCTCATTTTATTGTCAGTGCGAGAGCTTTCCAAGGGCCTCAATGTCAAATGAATGAAACGCTGTTGTCAATATCTCTCCATCTCTTGTTAAACTGTTTGTCAGTAGTTTTCGCATTCCGTGCCTTTGCGAAGGGAGTATGAGAGACACAGAAGACTATGATCTGTACACAGACCATCTACTGTGTATTGTATTTTTGAGTTCTGGCGCGGCCATATAATGAGAGAAATCTGATGATTTAATCGGTTCCAAAGTCTTAATTATGCTGTACCAATACCCGACAATAAGTTTTCTATTTTGTGTTTATATACTATTCAATACACTATCGCTGTCAATGTAATTCAAACAATCTCTCCTAGCCATATTTTCATACTAATTTCAAGACTCCACAGGGTCTTCTCAGCATTATAGTAGTGATGATTGTGCAGATAAATAGATATATATTTTTCAGCTCTTTCTTTCCCAGCCTCTAAACCTCATGAACTGGTTTAATCGATTGGTACCATTACCACTACTCTGACAATCATAGCACAAGTTGGCAAATACCCCCTTTGTCTCCTCACACGGTTCAACTTTCACAATCTTCCCATCCGCCACCAACGCTACCACATGAGTCACCATCGATGTACATCCATTACTCCAATGAACTGTGTACTCGACGTGCGTATCGTCCACAAAATAAATATCCTCGAGCGTGGCCACTATCCGCTTTTCTAGCAATTGTTTGATGATGCATATATAGGTTTGCTTGTTTATTGGATGTCCATCCATTATATGGATAAAGTTGTCAGAGTATAGATTGTCAAAGTAGGGTTGAATGTCGTTGAAATCTTTCTTCGTTCCGTCGAAAGCGCTGAGGTAATTGCAGAGCGGATCCTCAATGGAGAGAGATGTCGTATGAAGATCATTGTTGTAGAGAAGTTCTTGGTCGCAGAGATCATGTAGTGTAGCCATATTCTGATGTTATTGATTTTTGATTCGATGGCGATATAAATTGTGATTAAATTTAGCAGCGGTAGGGTGCGTCTTTTTCCCAAACTAACGACTGCTCATGCTCACATGGCGATCTCCCTCCATTGCACGAGTAGTAGATGAGTGGGATCTTGTGGG
The DNA here is from genome assembly GCA_037356235.1 of Bacterosira constricta. Classification (NCBI taxonomy): domain Eukaryota; phylum Bacillariophyta; class Thalassiosirophyceae; order Thalassiosirales; family Thalassiosiraceae; genus Bacterosira; species Bacterosira constricta. The sequence continues at coordinate 17,710 of JAZGVS010000136.1, forward strand.
ATGGTGCACGAGTGATAGGGTGCTGGGTGTGCAGGACAGTTAGAGTCGTCGGGGTGGTTGGTGTTGTTGTTTTGGTCTGGTTTTGGTGTGTGTGTGATCTTGTATGATGTGGTGTCATGAAAAATAATGCTCAGGCTCAGATTGTTTTGGGAGCGAACGAAAAGAGAAGATCCTGGATTTCTTTAGCGATGACGCCAAAATTGTTGGATTCCAACGTATGTAAAATCACTTCCACTCCCGCGAGCGCCGCGCCGCGCTCCCGATCAAACCGATCAAACTAAGATCGTATCGTAAGATCGAATGAATATCGTACCACTTTTATGTACCACCGCGACCGTATGTGTACAATATGGCGTTCGCAATCTCTCTAGAGAGATAGAAAACTGCTCGCTGCTGCGCAGTAGGCTGCAGTCGTGATATTGGGTTCTTGCAGCTTGATAAGTAAACATTGGACAGGAGACATGATATAAACTGAGTATCAAGTGTGTATCTACGCGCACAGCACGCCGCTGAGATCAGAAGACTGATAAGATCACTCGTGACGCCGGCGGTAGTGGTGATTATTTACTATCACTTTGCTAATCAAAGCAGTACTTTTATTTCAGTCACGCAAAATTACTGTGGAGACCAGAACACTGAACATCCCACGACGATGATATCCACTTATGATTGAAAGATGACGTGGTTCTCTTTCTTCTTATAAAATCCCAAAAAGTCAATGTAAAATTCAAGATGGTCCAACTAATTACACTACTATTCATGGCAGCCCTTATAGCTGGTATCTTAGCAGAGACGCCGCTCGATTCAAGATCAAGAGGACTCAGAGAAACATACTACAATTTCGACAGCTCTGAACCTGTATCTGCACTTCGATCAGTTCAGAAAAGGAGATTCACGCAGAGAAAGAAAAATAGTTATAGGAAGTACCGAAGCTATGAGAAGAACCGAAGGTATAGGACGTACCCGAGATATAATAAGAGCCGAAGGTATAATAAGAGCCGAAGGTATAAGAAGAACCGGAGGTATAAGAAGAACCGGAAACGCGGTAGTCGTTCGTTCTCATCGGGCTCATGCTCCGGGTCAGGACGATCTTCATGCCCTTCTGGCATGTACTGCCACTTGCATGGAGATAGTTGCTCAAGTTCAGCCGAAGGTGTTTGCAAAAAAATAAGCCCTGCATGTACAAGAATATTCAGAGAAGTGTGTGGCTGCAATGGTGACACGTATTCCAATGCCTGCCTTGCCCGCTTTGGTCAAGCATCAAGAGGTAGGCAGGCTGGGATTAGGTATTACGGCAAATGTTAATGAGCATCCATTGATGCCATTATGATATTAAAATTCATACTGATATCTGATATGAGCGGTGATGAGTTGGATGCTTTATTATTGGATTTTATTGATTAAGATGCTCAAATATTATTTTGTAAGCCTAATTCATAAATTATTGAATGACTACCAGCTAAACTCTGTCTACCCCAGTTTGCTTCAATACCAACTGACTGTAACCACATTAATTCACTTCAAACAAGAGGCCAGGCCAAGAGGAGTCGCCTTAGCAAAGTTTCGCTTTTGTTTAATATAATGTCGTCGCTCTTTTTAATCAGCTTGAGAAGGAATTGAAGCGCTCATAAATCAACAATTGATAAATTTCTTTAATGCTCGAGAGTAATACATGTGCAAAGTCCAGGCAAGGAACGAGCATACCATTATCTAGTGATTGAACCAATGCCGCTGTCTTTTCAGATAATTCCATAGAGTTGGCATAATGTATTCTTTCTCAGTATAAAAATAGATTAAGTGTAGCAATCACAAACGATGTCAGATTCTTTTATTAGATACTACATGACTTCTAGCATTGCTTGTAAAGCATTGACAACTAGCACTTTTGCACCCCCCCTACAATATAATATGATCAGTCCATACATCATACTCCATGCATGGCATTCAATTGATAGGAACGACTAGCATGATGCCGTCATGATGCTTTTACGAAGCTCAACAAATAATGAAAGAAAAGAGATGCCGTTGGTGTTGGAGATGGCAAATAGGAACGTGATGCGATCAGCGATATAATAAAACATGTATTGTACATAGGAATAGTTAGTATTGTCGCCAAGATCCAGTTGAACTTGCTTCCCGCCAAAAATGGAAGTAAAGCGAACCCGACAGCGTCATTCAAAAAGCAAAAGCGTACAGATACGATATCCGATATCGCACAGTGGAGTACCACAATCCAATTGGACACAAAGTAACCCCCTAACTGCAAAGTAACTTAAGGTTAATT